>JAAXCT010001201.1:0-216912 GCA_012490785.1 Eragrostis nindensis | reverse complement strand
TTGTGATGATCTCAATGACTTGCTCAATTGAGTAGGACTTGAGCTCGAAGATTTCAAACTCAATGTGATCACCATACTTGTCCCTTCGGCAAAGCATCAAGAAACCTCTTGAGTCCCTCTTCCTTGGTGACTATCCAAAGCTTGTTCTCATTTATCCTCTTGATGAGTGAATCCATCCGAAGAGCAAACTCAACAAGATCTTCATTCGGCATCATAGAGATGTGGTCCAACTCATCACATAGCTTGATATATCCATCCTCTTGATCCCGAGAAGAAGAACCTTCACCAACACAGATGATGATTGAGCTTGAGGTAGAGGTTGGGCTTCAATGTGTTGATCTTCACTTGCATGAGGGATATCCTTGCCCTTCTTGATATCCTCCTCAAGAGAGGAGAGAATAGCAACCACCTCATCATAGGGCATGTTCACAAACTCATCCACTCGAGCAAAAGTAAGAATACCAAAACCGTGAGAGTGGTAGAGATCGGATAAGCTTCTTCACAACATGCTTGTGCATAATAGATGGATATCCTCTTGACATGAGTTTCCTAGCGAGAACATACAAGCGAGATGCGAAGTTAGTGATATCCTCATTATCATTCAAAACAAGCTCATCATACTCATCACGCACACCATAGTAGGAAATGTCATTAAGCACACAATCATAAGGCTCAATCAAGGTAGAGAAGCGATGGAAGTGTTAGAAACGTCATCATGAGTGGACTCCATTTTCCCACACACAATCCCGGTCACGACTCAAGGCGGTAAAACCCTAATAATGAGCACTTGGCTCTGATACCACTTGTAAGGATCGTGTGACCGAGAGGGGGGGGGTGAATCGGTGCACTCTAGAATCTATTTCCAAACACTTACACCCAGGCAACTCCTAGCAAGTAGTTCTAGTAACAAGGTTAAACACACTAAGGAGTATCCTTAACCTATATAGCTAGTGCATATAGATAACAAAACCACACCCACACTAGCAACCTAGCACAAGATAGATAGATAACGGAAGACTTAAGCTAGGCAATGCAAGATAACAAGATAACTAGAGACAAGGCAACCAAGATACTAGGCACACTAAGTAGAGTCCTTAGAGCTACTAGATAGGCTATAACAAGTAGGCAACGAGCAAGGCAATCAAGTAAACCTAGTGAAGCTAGTAGGTACCAAGGTAAACACACAAGCAAGATAAGAGCACAACTCAAGTACTACAAGCAATCATATGAAGTGCGATAAGTAAATGCGAGTAGTAAGGGAGAAGGGATAGAGAATGCTCATGATGTTTTCCCGTGGTCTCGGAAGGATGGCGCCTTCCCCTACTCCACGTTGGGTCACTCCCGCCGGAGCCTCGACCCCGTCCCTCCGCTCGATGGCGATCCCTCCTAGAGCACACTTCACCCTCCGAGTGAAGTCGCGGGGCACGTCCCGCCGGGCTCGATCCCGGGTACTCTTCCGGAGGTAAGGCTCCGCACTTGATGCGTGCCAAAGGGCGCTCCACTAGTGATGCTTCTTTCGCACGGGAAGCTCCAAGACCGTGTACAAACTTGTGTCGACTTCCACAATCTCCTTGGACAGCTCAACACCGACGCCTAACCGGTCTAGGCCTTGCCATAGACCAAGAGTAACAGCCCTAGATGACTCTCTCAAGCCCACACTAGCCTAGAGATCAAAGGATGCAACTTGCTACTCTCTCAAGCACTAGGATCACTCCAAATCCTTCTCAAGTGCTTCACACTTCTTCCTCTTGGCTTCTGGCAGCACCTCCCCTCTTTCCTGGTCCAAGAGCACCTCAAAGAGGTAAGCAACCGACTATATATAGGCCTCCAACCTCAAACTAGCCGTTGTCCAAAAGTGCCCAGTCTGCGTGATGACCGTACAGTAGACCGTACTGTCCGGTCTCCATCTGACCGTACTGTCCGGTCTTCACCAGACCGGCATCCAGGGAGTGCTGCAACTCATCTCAGACCAGACCGTATTGTACGGTCCCTAGGACCGTACTGTCCGGTCTCCATTCTTCTTCAGCCAACAGAAACTTCTCCTTCTCTGTTGCTCTTCGCCTGTAAGACCGTACTGTCCGGTCCTCGACCGTATTGTACGGTCAAACTGTCCGGTCTTCATTCTTCGACTTCCAGAAACTTCAGCTTCTCTGTCTGGAAAAACCCAATAGAGACCGTACTGTCCGGTCCACTGTCCGGTCTCTATTCTTCAACTTCCAGAAACTTGAGCTTCTCTGTCTGGATTTCCTCTGTAGACCGTATTGTACGGTCTCCTTGACCGTACTGTCCGGTCTCTTCTGCCTTCGCAGCTTCGATCTTCTTCTTGATCTTCTTCTTCAACACTTGATCTTTTTGGTTCCTTCAACTCTCTTCTGCCACCCTAGCCCCTGAGAGACTCACCATGCATCCAATGATCTCTATAACTATTGTGTACTAAGAGAACCACCTCGAACCCTCTTGATAGTCCGATTTTTCCTATGGACTCAAGCTAACATCTAACCAAGCAACACCCGCTTGGATCTAGCATGTCCTTAGCCTTGATCCATGTCTTCTCCGCGACTCCATCAAGTCCGTTCTTGTGTAGATGAAGGCAGCCAATCATCCTTGTCAATTAAGTTCATGGTGTGTTGGCGTTCACCACCAACGGACGGAGCTTTCTTCATATGTGACCTATAAGATCTCACAAAGAGTGTTAGTCACATTCATGGTTTCTCATCCTATCACCAAAACATTCATACCTTGGGGTTTCCCTAGCTCCAATGGTCATCAAGCTTACAGCCATGATGCCGTGGGTTTCAATTGGTTGTCGGCCATCGTGCCGTTAGTTTGTTGCAGGTTTTGGGAACCTCACCGTGTAGGGGAGGTGCTGCTGTCGAATCTTTTGGCTTTAGAAATAACTTCAACCTAGCTATTGTATCCAAGTAATCATTCGTATGTCAAATTTGAAATTGACATCATGGTTTCGTTCTTAATTTGCAGGACAGGCTTCTGCACACCATCCTCCACTGGTCACTTTGCAGCACAGTAAGGTGAGACATAACCAACCCCTTTTTCCATTCATATATGTAGGTCACGCGTACCTAGTTTGGCGTCGCCCGTTCGAAAGAGATACAGTTGGAGATATGCAGATCTTTGCATATCTAAGACCGTATCTGTTTCGAATTGTCCACGTTTTTTGGACAGCCCGAGGATGCGTAGATGGGGTTAGTTTCTATGGTCTACTCCGGTTCGAGACAGAGTTTTCGGCATCATCTCCCTGTTGTTCTCCGGATACACAATCTCCCTGACGGGACGTGTATTTGGAGAACAGCGGGGAGGTGCTGTCGAAGTTCTGTCTCGAACAGGAGTAGACCTTGGAAACTAACCCCATCTACGCATCCTCGGGTGGGATTAGGACCTATCTTCACCTATTAGACAGTTGGAACATCGTGTAGATCGATGCAAATGAATTAATTTTATATTACTCGTTGATATATATCTGTTAGAGGATGGAAGACCGTGAGTGGATGTACACGGGCCGCTTAAGTCGGGCTGAGTTTACCGATGAATGGACTGAGAAGTCCGAAGCTTTCATGGAACTAGCATTTGCCAAGGCTAAAGGAGCGAGTGCCACTTGGTGTCCCTGCAGCCGTTGTAACAACACGCGTCAAAAATCAAAGGATGTCATGGCTAAATATCTATGTCTATGATTGTGGTCTAGGTTGTAGTCGATTTAAAATGATTATTGCAATCTGAAACAACCCTTTGCCGAGTGTCAAAACCCTTTGCCGAGTGCCATGTGGAGACACTCGGCAAAGGGGCCATTCTTTGCCGAGTGTGCCAGCGTGGCACTCGGCAACGTGACCAGAGTTTGCCGAGTGCCAGGGCACACGGCACTCGGCAAACAATTGAACTTTGCCGAGTGCCTGGCCCGACGGCACTCGGCAAAGTGTGTCGTTGATGGCTGACGGCCGTCAACACCTTTTTTTTTGCCGAGTGCCACGTGGGGCACTCGGCAAACTCTTTGCCGTGTGCCCGATAAATGGCACTCGGCAAAGTTCTGTTTGCCGGTACCTCTTTGCCGTGTGTCCTTTGCCGAGTTCAACACTCGGCAAAGGGTTTGCCGAGTGCTTCTAGCCATTTGCCGTGTGCCCTAGGCACACGGCAAAGGGGGGGTCTCCCGTGGGGCACACGGCAAAGGGGGGGTCTCCCGTAGTGTGAAAATAAAGCAAACGGAGGTTTTCCTTAAAAAAAAAAGCAAACGGGAGGTCCTATACAAGATGATCTCAGAAACTATTCATGTTTAGATTCCATTGACTTACTGGTTGCCTCCACCAACAGAGGTGAAACTTAGGGGTGTGCCCCTCCAGTTTTTTCAAAAAAAAAAACGAAAGGTGAAAACAAAGCTCAAACGTATGTGATTCCAGGTTCAAATGGAATACTAATTCGACAGATAATTCACAAATAAAGAGCCTACCACTTTAGCACAGAGACTGGCATGTCTAATTAAGTAAAGATCAAGGCACTTAGCATTAGGGATGAAAACGGTGATGGAAATTCCCGATTTTACCGACGATCGTTTCCGGAAAAAGAAGAAATGGAAAAAACAATTATGGGAAATATGAAAACGAAAATGAAAACGGAAAATCTATACGGAAACGAAAATGAAAATGATAGAGAGATTTTTCGATCGAATGGACGGAATATCGTATTACCTCGAAAATTTCCGTTGAAAATTCCGTATACCGCAGTCACCATTGGACATTTCCTTTACCCAACTAGCCAAAGCGGAGCCCAAAGACCTCATGTGGAAATAATAGACTCGCATGGAAATAGACACTGTGATTTTGGCATGGTAGTGATTACCGTGATTTCTATCCAACTATAGCCCAGCTGCCTCCATTATGCCACGTCGCATGAACTTGATTAGGCCAATATTCACATATTAGTTTCAGTTTATTTAATCTCGTGTTGAGTGTTTGCATGAACACATGTCTTTATCCAAAATGAATCGCATGTTTATGTCAATATGAGTAGTTTATCATATATATTAGAGCTCAGTATTTTCGATCACAATTATCGACTTCCGACCGATATCGACATTTTCGTTTCGATAGTTTCGCTTTCGATATCCCGACATTTTCGGTATCGTTTTCATTTCCGAGGTTATCGGTTTTGATTTCGTTTTCGACTAAATAATATGGTTAGGAAATGATAATGGTATTTTTCGATCGTTTCCGACCATTTTCATCCCTACTTAGCATCTAGATCACTTCAGTTCTTTGGGAAGAGCCATGTTGCAAACACAGTGCCGCGCTTCCAGACCGCCGGCAAAAGGGTGGAGATACTACCATATTTCATACTGTAGACACTGCAAGAGCTCTTGCTCTCCTCGTCATAACAATCTCGTATCTCATCATCATTCTCCATGAAGACGATAGAGTCCCCCGGCATCTGCTCCGGCGAAAGGCGAACCGATCGGCAGCACCGCCGGCGAAGGAACAGCACCTGGCGGTCGTCCCCAAGCGTCTTCACCTTGGTCCACCGTGACCGCTCAAAGTCAGCCCGGAACACCTGAAACTCGTTCCGTCCATCGACATCAACTGCGTCTGGTTCGCCTGGTCCTTCCCCGCTTATTTTCACGCCAAACATTCCTCTCAGCACCACGAGCAGGTCGCCGCGCGATTCGACGAGGTACATTGTCTCCATGGCTGTATTGCTGCCTACAGGAAAATATCCATCGACGAAAGGTGCGCGAACACGTTGGTCGATGACCCGTCGGACTCGAGAAATCCATGGATAACCTGTGTTTGGGTCCGTGTGGAAGTCGACGGCGTAAAGGAGACCTTCATTGTGATCAAGGGCGAGGATCTTATCGCCATAGAATGCAATGTCGACAATGTGCACCGTCCGGTAAGAATATGCATCCACCGGTTGAGATACCGACCACCACGAGGACGCCCCTGGCCGGCAGACCGCGATCCGGGTGCTTCCCTCGAACCCGACGATGGCCGCGGCGAGGCGCGGCGAACAAAGCATCACTTTGTCTATGGATAGATGCTTTGCATCCTGGCGCCGGACGCGCCGGATGCCGACGCGAACGCGGGACGGCGGAGGAAGCGCCAGGGTGGCAGCGGAGAAGGGGTCCTTGAGGAAGACGTTGCCGTCGGCGCCGGAGAAGACCAGCCAGTTTGCGCAGGCGTCGGTGTAGCCAGCGCAGCGAGGGAAGCGGAACGGCTCGGCCAGTGGGAGGCTGTACACGGTGCCGTCCGGGAGGGCGAGCAGCGGCGCGGGGGGCGGCAAGGGGCCATGTCCCGCGGCGGCGCGCCAGTGCGAGCACACGGCGGTGAAGCGGATGCGGTCGACGTGGGCGGGCAGGCGCCGGAGAAACATGTAGGCGAGCTCCAGCGGGATGCCCGACCACGCCCGCCCCAATGGCGGCGGCACCTTCGGCGCCATTGCTTGAGCTGCAGGTGACCTTGCAGTGCGAGAGGACCGCCGCACTGATGATGGAGCCATCGAGGCGATCTTCACCGTGATGATTGGACAAGTATCGCCAATGACGACAAGATCCTGTTCTTATCTGTCCCGGTTTACATTGGACTCAAAGAAGGACTCTACAATTACATAGTTCGAACTCAACAAAAAAAAAAAAAAGGGAAATTTTTTATACAAAAACAAAAAAGGGGGAAATTGAACCAACTAGTTGCAGGCAGCGGCATCCATCCCTAATACAAGTGATCCTGGCTAAACCAACCCAATCACATTGAACTGAAAATATAGCGAATGGAAGTACGTACTAGACAAGATGATCTCAGAAACTATTCTTCTTTAGGTTCCATTGACTTACTGGTTCGTCATGTTGGACCATCAACACAGGTGAAAACAAAGCTCAAACGCATGTGATTCCAGGTTCAAATGGAATGTTAATTCGCCAGAAAATTCACAAACAAAGAGCCTACAACATACAAGCCATATATAGCTTCTTCACTTTCTTCAGAGGGACATGATCCAACAACAATCATGTTGATAGAAGTACCAAAAGTGGTAGCCTAAGTTCAAATCAAATCGACTCATTCAAGCTCTACAACGAAGTCACAGGTTAACACTTGAGCATCAAAATACAACTCCACAGCAGGTTCTTATAGAGAACACTACACTAAGGTGAGATAGATACCGATGCATTCGGCAGCAAGCATACTGACGCCTTCACTTCTGTTCTGCAGGAAGAGTACATCAGTTCTGCTGGAACAGCCATGTCGCAAACAACGTGCCACGCTTCCATGCTACAGTTGGCAGATGGTTGGAGACCGTGCTGTCTCTCATGTTGTAGACTCTGCAACAACTTGCACTCTCCTCGTCATACCACCATCGATCCTCTTCATCATTGTCAAAGAAGAAGATGCGATCCCCTGGCAATTCGTACTGAGAAACACAAACAGAGCTGGAGCACCGTCGGCGTAGAAAGAGCACGCGATCGTCACCGATTGTCGGCACCCTGGTCCACTCTGACCGCGAGAAGTCAGCCTCATACACATCAAAGTTGTTTTGTCCAGTTGTAACGACTGTGCCTGGGCTTGTCGTAACCCACCTGCCGAAAATTCCTCTATGAACCATCAGCAACCTGCCATGCAGTTCAGCCAGGTAGAGATTTTTCAAGATAATATAACCACTTGCACCTAGACAGCCTAGGATGGGAAACACCACTGATAGCCTGTCGAAGTCGAGAAACCCATGGAAACCCATGGATCGCCTTTGCTCTGATCAATGCTTATGTCGACAGAGAAAAGGTCCCCTTTCTCATTTTCCAGGGCGTACAGCTTTCCCTGGTGTAATGTCATGTCAACAAACCAGGGCAACCGGTCATCCACATGCACAGACCACCAGGAGTCAGCCCCTGGCTGGCACACTGCAATCCGACAGCTTTCTTCATTACTGACGAATGCTGCAACGAGGTGTGGTGAGCAATACATTACTTTGCTCACAGTCACATCCGTTGCTTCCTGGCTTTCCCTCCATGCTTGGCCTAACTCATTGCCCACATACCGGACTTTGACGCGGGACAGAGCAGGAAGTGTCACGATTGCATTGGAGAAGGAATCCTTCAGGAAGCAACCATCCTCGCTTGAGAAAACAAGCCAGTTGCCACAAGCGCCGATGTAGCCAGCGCAGCCAGGGAGGTGGAGCTTCTCGCTGCGGGGCAGGCTGTATGTCACGGTTGCATTGGAGAAGGGATCCTTCAGGAAGCAACCATCCTCGCTTGAGAAAACAAGCCAGTTGCCACAAGCGCCGATGTAGCCAGCGCAGCCAGGGAGGTGGAGCTTCTCGCTGCGGGGCAGGCTGTATGTCGTGCCGTCCGGAAGCGCCAGCAGCGGCAGCGGCGGGGCCAGGGGCACCCGCTGCGCGGCGGAGCGCCACTGGGGCACACGGCGGCGAAGCGTACGCGGTCCACCTTGGCAGGAAGACGGCGGAGGACCAGGCCGGCGAGCTCGAGCGGGATGTCCGACCACGACCGCTGCTGCAGGTACGGCGTCGCCTCCGCCATAGGCTGAGCTAACCTTAAAGAGAAGAGAGAGAAAAATCAGGTGTCAATGAAGCAGAAGAAAGAGAACAGAGTCGGCGGCAATACATCGAACACCTCTCGTGCGCGACCCGCGGCGCGAGCACGAACAGCAGATGGAAACAGGAGAGGTGAACGTAGGGGAAGGGAGGGGATCCGTGTACCGGAAATCGGCCGCCGCAGTGGAGGAATCGTGCTCCCAGTGCTATTCGAGCGTGGATGGATGCGGTAGCGGCCGCCGGGTTGAGCCGGCAGGACTTCCGCGAAGAGGGCGGAGCGCGGAGTGTGTGGACGATTGCAGAGTGGGGGACTGAATTGGAGTGATCTTGTTCCTATTGTTTTTTCAGAAAAATTGAAAATATGCAAAACAACTCACTAATTCTTAAACTTAAATCGGTTTACAAAGTTTAAACTTCTAAGAATCTAGAATTTTAATCTTCCGATGTGCTAGCAGCTAACCTCGAACAGTGGAAAAGATACATCGAACGTGCTATATTCGTTTCTAAGCCGAAACAGATACACTGAAAGTTTAAGCGGAGCTGGACAGTTTAGGCGTTCAATGTTTAAATTTGCTGGATCCCTTTTGGAGCCTAAGGTTTGTTTTCGTTTCTAGATTCTTGTTGTAATTGAGATAAGTTATGTGAGGTTTAAATTTACAGTTCGATAAACTCATGTTTTTCAAATCCTTGGGCCCCAATTTAACACGAGTCACATGAGACTAATTGCATTATTATGATTTTACCACCAAAATATGTATTTTCCCTTCTAGAATAAGTTGAACCTTGAACATTAGCTTCTGGCACGCGTGACAACTCACAATCATTTGAAATCCATAATTATTTTCTTCTTTCTCGATTTTGTCGCAAGTGATTTGTTACTTGGAGATTTCAACTTCACTCCTACAAAGTTCTGAGCTCCGAACGACGAATAAGACCACGTTTGAAGGAATAGTATCACAGGAAAACAAATATCATATCAATCGAACCTTCTATTGCAAAGTCATGAATTCACAGAGAAAACCTAGAAAATTAAAATTAAATTGTTCAAGATTAGAACAACAGTAATCCCATCCAGTCACTAGTGTAACAAAATATTATCTCACTACAAAAAGCCACTGAAGTTTCCGTTTACTTCCCACAAGGGTGGACAGCTTCATTTCAGTTGAAACCAGCACATGCTTCCAAACTCAATTCCAAATTGGCTTCATTGGCATGAGCCATTCCTTCCAAAATAAAGGCCACAGCAGAAACTCTTTTTATGACTAACCACGATGACAATAGTTCAGAGAAAACGGATACTCATGCAACCACCAAAGTCAAGTCTAAAGCAAACAACTTCAGCGTTATACTATCAACTCCAGTGTTATTACACAGATCATTAAAATAAGGTCAGATGTGTATCGATTCATTTAACAGGTGAGATACAAATAGTTCCAATTTTGAGTCCTAACTCCTGTTGGACAACCGGCAACACCAGCATCAAACCTCCACTTCACTGGACCACAACCGGCAGCAGCAGCTGCAACACAAACCACACACACACCTTGGCTTGAGGATGAAGAATAGGAGAGCAGAGCTCAGCAGCTGAGCTGCCTTGCAATGGAATCTTGCTCCTAAGAGCCAAAAGCTTTGTAGAAGTGTTACTGATGCTACATCACTTGTACTGCAGACCATGATGCCACTTGCTTACATTTACTTACACTAGTTGCCCTTTGGCGCCAAAGATCCTAGCTCTAACTAAGATGGGCTGCAAAAGATTGAAGTGCAGAGCAGTGAATTATTCGTCAACCCCTAAGGGAAAAGCCATGTCGCAACCGTTGTGCTGCGCTTCCACGACACTGACGGCAGAATGGCGGAGATCTTGCCATCTTTCATGCCGTAGATTTTACAGGAACATGAGCGCCCTGTGTCATAGTACCAGTTATCACTGTCATCATCAACCTCCAAGAAGACATGTGATCCCCTGGTATCTCTTGCTGAGAAACGAGAATAGACCTGGAGCACCGTCGCCGAAGAAACAGCACCTGGTCATGGCCAATTGTTGTCAACTTGGTCCACTGTGATATCTCGAAGTTGGCCTGGAACACCTCAAACTTGTTGTGCCCATCGACATAAACTGTGCCCACTTCTCCTTCGCCGTTACCTGAAGCTGACTTCACTACGTCATACGTTTTTCTGCGCACCATCAGCAAGGCACCACGTGATTCAACAAGATAGGCTGTGTTGGTGATAAAATAGCCTTCTCTAAACTTAGTTCTGTATCTGATACTCCCACTGATGACCCGTCGAATTTGAGAAACCCATGGATGATCCGTGCTTTCGACCATGCTAATGTCAATGGCGAAAAGGTCACCCTGGTCATAGTCAATGACATAGAGCTTTCGCTGGTGGAATGCAATTCCAAAACGCCATGGAAACCAGGGATCCACATATACCGACCACCACGAGGCTGCCCCTGTGTTAGCAACCCGGTAAGGAAGCTTGAGAGAAATCACAGGAAGAAGATTGGATCGGAAGAACAGAGAAAGGCAGAGGGAGGTAGCTGTATTGCTTGGGAAGAAAGATGATTGTTCATTACAATAACTCGTACCCTTCTCCTCTTAGATGCTCTGCTTATAACCGCGCAGGCAACATACTCACGCAACCTCGACACAACTCACACTACACCCAATCTAGGCCGAACGCTCTTGGGTTGGGCTTCTTGTCACGAGCACTTCTTCCGGCCCGCTGGCTTGCTTGTCCCTCATCTTGAACGGCAACAGGATCCTTGCCGGCACTTGTGTGACCAGCAACAGCACTAACATTCCCCTTCCCTTGAAGTGCCGCTTGTCCCCAAGCGGGTGCAGCTGGGAAAAGTTGCTTCAGAGATTCTTCATCCTCCCATGTTGCCAACT
Organism: Eragrostis nindensis; assembly: GCA_012490785.1. NCBI lineage: Eukaryota > Viridiplantae > Streptophyta > Magnoliopsida > Poales > Poaceae > Eragrostis > Eragrostis nindensis. The sequence continues at coordinate 205,480 of JAAXCT010001201.1, read as the reverse complement.
CAGCAGGTAAAGAAGACCAACGAACTAGCACTTGAGAGATAGTGGAGTTACCCTTTGATGTCATCCTGCTGGACAGGATCTGCTCTGGGACTTGGAGTGAAGTATGGTCATGAGGAAGTTCAGGGAGAGGAGAGATACCAGGACCAATGGCTTGCTTTAGTTGCAACACATGGAACACTGGGTGGATGTTGCTTGAATCTGGTAACTTTAAGCGATAAGCTACGTGTCCAATCTTCTCCAGAGTCTGATAAGGACCAAAGAATTTGAAGGATAATTTATGGCTAGCTCTGTTGGCCATAGAAGTTTGAACATAGGGTTGTAGCTTGAGATACACTCGCTCTCCCACCTGGAACTGTCGTTCTGACCTGTTCTTATCAGCTTGGACTTTCATACGGTGCTGAGCTCTGACCAAATGTTGGTGCACGAGCTTAGTCATGAGTTCTCTTTCAGACAACCATGTAGCAAGATCAGGATGAGACACTGAATTTGGTGCAGCAAGTCCGAACATTCTTGGAGGATGGCCGTAGAGAACTTCAAATGGTGACCTGCCAAGTGCAGAATGATAGCTGGTATTGTACCAGTATTCTGCCAATGGTAGCCATTGTTTCCATTTCTTTGGGCAAGAACTGACAAACCAACGCAAAAATGTTTCCAAACATTGATTCACACGCTCCCACCAGTTTGGGGATGGTAGGCTGAACTCATTTTAGTGAGACACGAGCCAGGTCGAATAATTCTTGCCAAAGCTTGCTTGTAAACACAGGATCTCTGTCAGAAATGATAGCCAAGGGCAAGCCATGCAACTTGTTATATTGTTGATAAATAGCAGTGCTACTGAGTGAGCAGTATATGGATGTGACAATGCCAAGAAATGACCATATTTGGAAAACTTGTCGACCACCACCATAATACAGTTGGCAGAACCCGATTTTGGGAGACCACTAATAAAATCCAAAGAAATGACTTCCCAAGTAGACTTAGGGATTGGCAGTGGTTGTAGCAAACCTGGGCTCTTAGTTCTGTCAGGCTTAGCTTGTTGACATACTTGGCAAGATTTCACATATGAATGAACACTAGCTTTGAGACCCTTCCAAGCAAATAATTGTTTAACCCATTGAAGAATCATGTAATGAAGCAATGATCTTAGTATGTAACTGATTGTCACTGCCGACCCAGATTCTTTGTTTGTACCTCAGGACATCACCACTCAGAGTAAAGTGTGGAGAAGCATGTGAGGAAACAGCCAGAGAGGAAATCATGTTTTGGGCAAAAGAATCATTTTCATAGCTAGCTACCACAGCCTGAATCCACTGAGGGCTAGAACCAGATATGGCATGACATTGCTCCACAGTGCATGGCCTCCTTTATAATGCATCAGCTACCCTGTTTTCATCACCCTTCCTATACTGAATTTTGTACTGAAGACCTAGGAGATGAGAGAAAACCTTCTGTTGCCATGGGGTATGGAGCCTCTGTTCATTAAGTTGAGCCAAACTTTTATGGTCAGTCACAATGACAAACTCCCCATGTTGAAGGTATGGCCTCCATTGCTGAACTACAACAAGTATAGCAAGATACTCCTTTTCGTATGTAGACAAACCCCTAGTTTTGGGACCCAGAGGTTTACTAATGAATGCTAGAGGATGGCCTGATTGCATCAAAACTGCACCTACTCCAACACTACTTGCATCTGTTTCAATAGAAAATGGCTTGGTAAAATCTGGAAGAGCTAGCACAGGGGCAGTAGATAAAGCCAGCTTAAGAGTTTTGAATGCTGTGTCATGTTCAGATGTCCAGATAAACAGGGTGTTTTTCTTCAATAGGTTTGTGAGGGGTTTGCTAATGATGCCAAATGTCGAACAAATTTCCTGTAATAGCCAGCCAGGCCCAAAAAGCTTCTCAATTCTTTGATATTGGCAGGAACTGGCCAGTTAGAGACAGCAACAACTTTTTGAGGATCAGTTGCTACACCATTCTGACTGATGATATGACCTAAATATGCAATTTCCCTTCTTGCAAAAGTGCATTTAGAGAGCTTAACCAACCAGTTGTCCTGAGATAACAGCTGCAGAACCTGGTGAATATGATCTATATGTTCTTCATAGGAATTGCTATAAATCAATATGTCATCAAAAAATACCTAAACAAACTTCCTGAGAAGAGGGGCCAGAGTTTTGTTCATAGCACCTTGGAAAGTACCTGGTGCACCAGAAAGTACGAAAGCCATAACACGAAACTCAAAGTGGCCAATATGAGTTTGGAATGCTGTTTTATACTCTTCCCCTGGGCTGAGTAAGATCTGATGGAAACCAGCTCTGAGGTCTAGAGAAGAAAACCAACTGGCACCATACAATTCATCCAGGAATTCATCTATAATAGGCACTGGATACTTGCTTTTGACCGTCATGGCATTGAGGTGTCTGTAGTCAACACAGAATCGCCATGAATTGTCTTTCTTCTTAACCAAGAGTACAGGAGATGAAAATGCACTTGTACTGGCCTGAATTAACCCATTCTTCAGCATCTCTTTGACTTGTTTCTCCACTTCATCTTTGAGAGCAGGAGGAAACCTGTAAGGCCTGACATTTACGGGTCTTGCACCTGCAATCAGTGGTATTTTGTGGTCACAGAGTCTGCTGGGAGGAAGGCTAGAAGGTTCTTCAAAAAGATGGCTATACTCCTTCAGTAATGACTGGATTTCCACAGGTACAGGAGGCAATTTTTCTATATCAGTATCAGGAAGTTCAATTTCATCAACCAATAACACTTCCACTACACTGCATTCAGGAAGAGAAGGTAGTATGCCTTGAAGCAAAGCTGTAGAGTTCAGATGTTGGAATGACAGCCACTTGTTAGCCCAATCAACTTGCATAGGGCTGTGTCGTTCTAGCCAATCCAACCCCAGTATCATATCATAACTCTGCAGCGGGAGCACCTTTAGAGTTGATACAAACTGATAGTCCTGAATTCCCCAAGATATATCAGGAAATTCATGAGCACAATATAGAATTTCCCCATTAGCCACTTTAACAGTAACATGTTTACACACGGTTGAGATGCCAGAAAGATGTTGGGATAGTTTCTCACTGACAAAAGAACTGGAACTACCAGAATCTAGTAATATAACAACTTCTTGATTCTGAATAGTACCCAAGACTTTCAGAGTTTTGGCCGACTCCGAGCCAGTGACAGCTTCCTTGGAAATAGCTAGGAACAACTGTTCAGGCTCAACGTGCTCATGTTCAGAAACTTGAGATTGAGTGTCTTCACACTGGAACAGTTCCCAAACTTCTTGGACAGCATGGAGTTGGACAGTAGGAGCACATTTGTGGCCATATACATACTTCTCTGCACAGTACTGACAGAGACCCTTAGCTCTTCTATAAGCTCTGAGAGAAGCAAGCTTGTTGTCAGAGTTGGAACGAGCCGACTCCACCCCACGTTTGTCATCAGCATTATGAGGAGGATGAGTTCTGTCATTCTTTGCCGGAGGAGGAGGAAGAGGCAGGGGAGTCTTGTATGTTGGTTTGTGCTGAAACTGAGAATCAAGCTTGCGATAATCACGCCTCCTGGAAGAATCCCCAGCTTCTTCCTGTAGCAGTGCCAAAGTGCATGCAGAATCAAGATCAGAGGGCCTCTGTATTAGCACAACAGACCTGATTTCTTCCTTCAAGCCATCCACAAAACGAGTAGTGTAGTATAGAGGACCATTAGAGGGTTCATAAGCAGCGAGTTGATCAACCAATTCACTGTACTTGTCAACATAATCTTGCACAGACCCAACCTACTTAATATGAAATAGCTGCCTGATGAGAGCCTCGTGTTGCTCACGACCAAACCGCTCGAGACTCCATTTACACAAATCTTCCCAAGTGGCTGTTCTCACACGAGTTTCTGCAGATTGAAGCCATCTAGCTGCAGGGCCATCAAAATGCATAGTAGCGATCTTTACCCACATACTAGATTCAACAGAATACATTTCAAAATAATTCTCGCAACGAGATTTCCACAACTTAGGATTATCCCCTCAAATTTTTGGAAGTTCATTTTAGGCAATTTTCCCATGGAGTGGTTATACCCTGAGCCACCAGATTTGTAGAACCGAGAATGAGATTGCTCTTGATATCCATTGAAACACTTTGGTGAAGGAGGAGCAGATGTAACCTTGTGTGGATCAGGAGTGTGGCAGTGCATGAATACCTTGCCGAACCCGTGCTCCTGACTGGCCATGTTGCCGGACGAGTAGCCGTACCCGGCCGCATCGGCATCCACCGCACCCACTCGGGCCTGAGGACGCGCCGCCGACGGCTCAGGATCACCGAGGATGCTCGGCTTGGTGGACCCGGCGTCGCGCATCTCACGGTCCCAGTGGACGTTGAGCTTGGAGAGCTCAGCACGAACGGAGTCGATGGAGAGCTTGATGTCGCCGACCGAGTGTTCGATCCGGGGACGCCACGCTTCGAACGCGGCCGCCGCGGACTCCAGCGCCGCCACGCGTGTCGAAGACGCCGCCTCGAACAGATCCAGGCGCGTCGACGCAGACTCCTCGAGCGATGACATGTGCGCCGCCACGGTGCTGTCGATCTCCGCCTTGACCGCGACGTCGTCGCGCAGCTCCGGGGTCGCCGCCAACTTGTCGACGTGGACCTCCAGTGCTCCGATGCGCTCGGTCCATGTGGACTCGAACTTGCCGGATCGCTTGTCGATCTCGGCGAGGAACAACTTGGATTGCGCCTCGAGCGCCAGCGTCAGGTTAGGATCAACCACGCCGGCCATCTTCGCCATCCGAGTGTAATGGCGGTGATGTTCCTCCAGGTTGGGATCGTTGTGGCTCTGATACCAAATGTTAGCAACCCGATAGGGAAGCTTGAGAGAAATCGCAGGAAGAAGATTGGATCGGAAGAACAGAGATAGGCAGAGGGAGGTAGCTGTATTGCTTGGGAAGAAAGATGATTGTTCATTACAATAATTCGTACCCTTCTCCTCTTGGATGCTCTGCTTATAACCGCGCAGGCAACATACTCACGCAACCTCGACACAACTCACACTACACCCAATCTTGGCCAAACACTCTTGGGTTGGGCTTCTTGTCACGAGCACTTCTTCTGGCCCGCTGGCTTGCTTGTCCCTCATCTTGAACAGCAACAGGATCCTTGCCGGCACTTGTGTGACCAGCAACAGCACTAACACCCTGGCTTGCAGACTGCAATCCTAGTGCATTGCTGAAAGCTAACAACTGCTGCAATCAGGTGCAGCGAGCAAAACACTACTTTACGCACAGCCAGGGTCCAATCAAAACCATACACCCATGCGGGCTTGCATGCCCCATCATCAGCATACTTGTGACGTACACGTGACGGAGCGGGAAGCGTAATAGTAGCATTGGAGAAGGGATCCCTCAGGAAGTAGCCACCTTCACGGGAGAACAGCAGCCAGTTACCACAAGCGTCAATATAGCCCGCGGCCGCGCAGCCAGAGAAGCGGAACGGCTCACTACCGGGCAGGCTGTACACGGTGCCATCCGGGAGCGCGAGCAGCGGCAACGGAGGAGGCAGGCGTCCCTGGCGTGCGGCGGAGCGCCACTGGGGGCACACCGCAGCGAAACGGACGCGGTCGACGTGCACAGGAAGGCAGCGGAGGAGCACCAGGCCGGCGAGCTCCGGCGGGATGTCCGACCACGACAACCGCTGTAAGGATCGTGTGACCGAGGGGGGGGGGTGAATCGGTGCACTCTAGAATCTATTTCCAAGCACTTACACCCAAGCAACTCCTAGCGAGTGATTCTAGTAACAAGGTAAAGCACACTAAGGAGTATCCTTAACCTATATAGCTAGTGCATATAGATAAGACAATTACACCACACTAGCAACCTAGCACAAGATAGATAGATAGCGGAAGACTTAAGCTAGGCAAGGCAAGGTAACAAGATAACTAGAGACAAGGCAACTAAGATACTAGGCACACTAAATAGAGTCCTTAGAGCTACTAGATAGGCTATAACAAGTAAGCACACGAGCAAGGCAAACAAGCAAACCTAGTGAAGCTAGTAGGTACCAAGGTAAACACACAAGCAAGATAAGAGCACAACTCAAGTACTACAAGCAATCATATGAAGTGTGATAAGTAAATGCGAGTAGTAAAGGAGAAGGGATAGAGAATGCTCATGATGTTTTCCCGTGGTCTCGGAAGGATGGCGCCTTCCCCTACTCCACGTTGGGTCACTCCCACCGGAGTCTCGACCCCGTCCCTCCGCTCGATGGCGATCCCTCCTAGAGCACACTTCACCCTCCGAGTGAAGTCGCGGGCACGTCCCGCCGGGCTCGATCCCGGGTACTCTTCCGGAGGTAAGGCTCCGCACTTGATGCGTGCCAAAGGGCGCTCCACTAGTGATGCTTCTTTCGCACGGGAAGCTCCAAGACCGTGTACAAACTTGTGTCGACTTCCACAATCTCCTTGGACAGCTCAACACCGACGCCTAACCGGTCTAGGCCTTGCCATAGACCAAGAGTAACAGCCCTAGATGACTCTCTCAAGCCCACACTAGCCTAGAGATCAAAGGATGCAACTTGCTACTCTCTCAAGCACTAGGATCACTCCAAATCCCTCTCAAGTGCTTCACACTTCTTCCTCTTGGCTTCTTGGCAGCACCTCCCCTCTTTCCTGGGTCCAAGAGCACCTCAAAGAGGTAAACAACCGACTATATATAGGCCTCCAACCTCAAACTAGCCGTTGTCCAAAACTGCCCAGTCTGCGTGATGACCGTACAATAGACCGTACTGTCCGGTCTCCATTCGGACCGTATTGTCCGGTCTTCACCAGACCGGCTTCCAGAGAGTGCTGACCTTCATCTCAAACCAGACCGCATTGTACGGTCCCTAGGACCGTACTGTCCGGTCTCCACTTCTTCTTCAGCCAACAGAAACTTCTCTTTTTCTGTTGCTCTTCTCCTGTAAGACCGTATTGTACGGTCCCTGACCGTATTGTCTGGTCAACTGTCCGGTCTTCATTCTTCAACTTCCAGAAACTTCAGCTTCTCTGTCTGGAACACTCCAATAGAGACCGTACTGTCCGGTCCCTAGGACCGTACTATCCGGTCAACTGTCCGGTCTCTATTCTTCAACTTCCAGAAACTTGAGCTCCTCTGTCTGGATTTCCTCTGTAGACCGTATTGTACGGTCTCCACGACCGTACTGTCTGGTCTCTTCTGACTTCGCAGCTTCAAACTTCTTCTTGATCTTCTTCTTCCAAACTTGAACTTCTTGGTTCCTTCAACTCTCTTCTGCCACCCTAGCCCCTGAGAGACTCACCATGCATCCAATGATCTCTATAACTAGTGTGTACTAAGAGAACCACCTCGAACCCTCTTGATAGTCCGGTTTTTCCTATGGACTCAAGCTAACATCTAACCAAGCAACACTCGCTTGGATCTAGCATGTCCTTAGCCTTGATCCATATCTTCTCCGCGACTCCATCAAGTCCGTTCTTGTGTAGATGAAGGCAACCAATCATCCTTGTCATTTAAGTTCATGGTGTGTTGGCGTTCACCACCAACGGACGGAGCTTTCTTCATATGTGACCTATAAGATCTCACAAAGAGTGTTAGTCACATTCATGGTTCTCATCCTATCACCAAAACATTCATACCTTGGGGTTTTCCTAGCTCCAATGGTCATGAAGCTTACAATCTCCCCTTTTTGGTGATGGATGACAACCATGATAAAAATGATCGAGAAGATAAAGAATGTAATGACAAAAGCCAAGATAAAAGCGCAACTCGATCAAGACACTAAACAACAAGTATATGATAGAGAGATAGTTACCTTGTTGATTAGGTCGAGGCAGGTCATAGCTCAAAAGAAGTCACAAGTTAGAGCAAAAACTCATATCACAAGTGAAAGAAAGCACATGGAGCTATGACAAGTGAAAGAGTTGCAAGGGGTTTACCTTCATACTTACTTTGTAGAATTCCGCTCCCCCTTGACAAGTGCACCAATCTCAAGATTGTGTGAAGATCGATCATCTTGATCACTTGATCTTCATTCGCACACACTCCCCCTTGAGACGGCATTGCTTTTTCTTCATCACCTCAAGATTGTGCGAAGATCGATCGTCTTGATCACTTGATCTTCTCTTGTACAAACTCCCCTTGAGGTGACATCTTCCAACTCATTGTAAGTCCGAACTCTTCTTCCCAAGTTGCTCGATCATTAAGCCCAAAACCTTCTCCCCCTTTGGCATCTATCACTAAAAAAAAAATCTACCAAGGAAGAAAGGTTAGTGTAAATGTATGAGACGAGTGGGAAAATGAGTTACTTGATTTGGCGTGAAGCTCCCCCTTGATCCGAAATTCTCCATCTCCTCACCAAGTATCCCTACACACATCCTCAAAAGAATATTGTCTTGAAGTACATAGGGGTTAGTTGATGATGATGGAAATGTATGAACCCTTAGACTTTGAGCCGCGCAAGTGGATTTAACCTTTGAGCTCAAAAATCATGGTTCAATGGGCATGAAGCTCATATAGCATTGCTATAAATTCATCATAGGAGGTCATATACTCATATTGTGAATAAGCAACTCCCCCTAGATGGATGCTCGGCGCCGAGACACTTATGCAAGATGCATGATGCGAATGTAAGGAATGATAAGTGTACAATGCATGATGCTATAAGGGTAGAACAAGAGAAAGCTAAGAGCGAAGTTACCAACAACAAGTTTGAGCCCCCCATGAGCTTGATCACAACGAGCCATTCTTCAAAGCCTCGGGAGCCAAGTGCCACCAATCCCAAGCTTAACCCATGCTCATTGCTATCTCAAAGAGGTTAGTCGTCGGTCCTACAAAAACAAGAAGAACACACAAAAACAACACAAACAAAAACAAGCAAAGTATATATACATATATACAAATGTAAGCTCAAGGATATCAAGTGAAGTCGGAGAGGTCGAGAACATTAAGTTCTCCCCGGAGCTTACAAAAGGTCTTCTTGTCAAGTGGCTTGGTGAAGATGTCCGCCAATTGTTCATGAGTCCGAACACCAATCAATTCAATATCCTTCTTGGCCACATGATCTCGAATGAAGTGATGCTTGACTTCAATGTGCTTGGCATGGCCGTGATCACCCTTGTTGAGAGCCATATTGATAGCACTTTCGCTATCACAATAGAGAGGTACTTGCCCATAAGATAATCCATAGTCCAATAGGGTTTGCTTCATGTATAAGAGTTGAGCACAACAAGCACCGGCCGCCAAATATTCCGCCTCTGCCGTAGAGATAGCCACACAATTTGTTTCTTGGAACTCCATGAGATGAGTGATTGTCCAAGAAATTGGCATCCACTGGAGGTACTCTTTCTACTCACTTTGCATCCGGCGAAGTCCGAGTCCGCATAGCCAACAAGTCCATAATCCGAGCCTTTTGGATACCATAGGCCCATTGTAGGAGTGCTCTTGATGTACCTAAGAATTCTTTTCACGGCACTCATATGGGACTCCTTGGGGTTAGCTTGATAACGAGCACAAAGGCACACACTAAACATGATATCCGGTCTAGATGCGGTAAGGTAAAGAAGTGAACCAATCATAGAACGATAGAGTTTAGGATCCACCAGTATACCTTTTACATCCGCATCAAGAGGGACACTTGTAGCCATAGGTGTGTCGTAGGACTTGGAGTCTTCCATGCCGAACCTCTTAAGAAGATCCCGAGTGTACTTCTCTTGGTAGATGAACGTGCCCTCCTTCATTTGCTTGACTTGAAAACCGAGGAAGACATGAAGTTCACCTATCATGGACATCTCAAACTCTTTCTTCATAAGAGCACGGAACTCATCATTATAGATTTCGTTAGTGGAGCCACAGATGATATCATCAACATAGATTTGACAAACAAAGAGATCATCACCAATATGCTTAGTAAAGAGAGTGTTGTCGATACTACCGATCTTGTATCCCTTGGTGATGAGATGATCTCGAAGTCGTTCATACCATGCTCTTGGTGCTTGTTTGAGTCCGTAGAGAGCCTTCTTGAGCTTGTACACATGGTCCGGATGCTCGGGGTCCTCGAAGCCGGGAGGTTGCTCTACATAAACTTCTTCATTGATTAGTCCATTGAGAAATGCACTTTTCACATCCATTTGGTGAAGTTTAAAATCAAAATGAGAAGTATAAGCAAGAAGTGTTCTTATAGCCTCAAGACTCGCGACGGGGGCGAAAGTCTCGTCAAAATCGACGCCTTCAACTTGAGAGTAGCCCTTCGCCACAAGTCTTGCCTTGTTCCTCACGATTGCTCCCTTCTCATCTTGTTTGTTCTTGAAGACCCACTTAGCGCCAATAACATTGGATCGCTTGGGCCGCTTCACCAACTTCCAAACATCATTCCTCTTGAAGTTGTTGAGCTCCTCTTGCATGGATAGCACCCACTTGTGATCTTTCAAGGCTTCCTCGATCGTCTTCGGCTCTAGGGTAGAGACAAAAGAGAAATTCTCAACAATGTTAGCTTCATCAACATAATTAGGTTTATATTGACTTCTCCTAGTCTTTATCCCTTGAGAAGGACTCCCAATGATGAGATCACGTGAATGATCCCGAGCAATGGGTTTGTGCTTCCTTGAAGGTTCTTGTCGAGGAGGAGGAGGAGCCGGCGAAGTGTCTTGCGCATCTCTTGCGGCTTGCTCCCTAGAGATGTGAGTGTCTTGTTGTCGAAGAGGTGAAACCGAGCCATCATCTTGAGTTGAAGTAGATTGTGCTTGTTCTTGATTGCTCGGTGACGCTTGGCTCGTAGATGCATGAGGTAGACTTGATGGCGCTTGTTGCGGTTCATTTGGAGTAGCTTGACTCGAAGATGCTTGTTGCGGATCACTTGAAGGTGCTTGATGTTGTTCACTTGAGGGAGAGCTTGGATTCTCTTGAGATGTGCTCGTAGAAGGTCCACTTGATGAAGTTGTTGGAGGAGGTGTCGGAGGTTCATCTTCACGAGGAATAACTTCACCAATAGGCATGTTCTCCAAAGCTTCCTCCACGGGTTCATCACCTACAATATGAGAAGAAGGAGGGTCTTCTTGAGACCCGTGAGACTCATCAAATTGCACATCATAGGTTTCTTCAACAAAGCCGGTAGAGGTGTTGTAAACCCGATAAGCTTTGGCCGAGTCCGAGTAACCGACAAGAATGCCCACGTCGGTCCTCTTCTCGAACTTGCCAAGTCTTTCCCTCTTCTTGTAGACGTAGCACTTGCAACCAAACACTCGAAAGTAGGCAACATTCGGTCTTCTCCCAACAATCACTTCATATGGAGTCTTGTTTAGCAACTTGTGAGGATAGATCCGGTTGGAGGTGTAGCATGCCGTGTTGATAGCTTCCGCCCAAAACTTCTCCAGAGTGTTGTACTCATCAAGCATAGCACGAGCAAGAGTGATAAGTGTCTTGTTCTTCCTCTCAACAACACCATTTTGTTGAGGAGTGTATGTAGCCGAGAATTCATGCTTTATGCCAACCTCATCACAATAGTCTTCAATGATAGAGTTTTTGAACTCCGTCCCATTGTCACTCCGAATCTTCTTGATGTGATGCCCATACTCATTTTGTACTCTTCTAGCAAACTTCTTGAATATCCCAATTGCTTGTGCCTTGTTCTCAAGAAAGAATACCCAAGTATATCTTGAGTGTCGTCCACTACCACCAAGCAATAGAGATTCCCACCAATGCTCACATAAGTTGTAGGCCCGAAAAGATCAATGTGTAAGAGCTCGAGAGGTCTTGAAGTTGACAAGAAATTCTTGGATGGATGAGGTGAAGCCACTTGCTTTCCGGCTTGGCATGCACTACATAGCTTGTCCTTCTCAAACGTGACATTCTTGACTCCTCTCACTAGCTTGTTCTTCATTACATGCTTGAGTTGACCCATACCAATGTGAGCAAGCATTCGATGCCATAGCCAACCTAGAGCGGACTTAGTGAAGAGACAAGTGCTAGGGGCAACAATGTTAGTCTCAAAATCAACAACATACAAATTATTATGACGAAAACCCTTGATAGTGAGATCCATAGCATCATTATGAAGAACCACCCCATTAGCATCAAATTTACAAGAAAAGCCAAGATCACATATTTGAGCAACGGATAGAAGATTGAAGTTTAGGGACTCAACAAGCAATACATTAGAGATAGAGAGGTCATTTGAGATAGCCACCTTACCAAGACCTCTCACCTTGTGCTTGGAGTTGTCCCCAAATGTGACCTTGTCATGATCTTCATTTTCTTCCAAATTGGTGAAGATGGATGAAGTACCGGTCATGTGTTGAGTGCACCCACTATCCAACACCCAATGTTTGCCACCAATCTTGTAGTTCACCTTGGAAGTAGCCATCAAGCAAAGAGGAGGGTTAGTATCAAAAGAATCAATTGACATGTTATCTACCTCTTTCATGCTTTTGATGCTATTGATGTAGGCCATGGGAACACCATTGAGATAGTCCAAGTCCAATGCATCCAAGGCGTCAATCATTGCCTTGGTGACTCCATTGTGTCTCCACATGGTCCGATCAACACCCATGTGTACGACATGAGTTCCAAGAGGGAGACCTTGAAACCTTCCCACATTTCCACTAGCATTGAAGTACTCAAGAATGTTGTAGATTTAGTTCTCATAAGATAGTGCCATCAAGATAATCCCCTTGAGAGTCATCCCACTAATATCATCATTGAGATCATTTAGAATGTGAAGCTTCCTATTGTATGGTAGCATAGAGATCACCGTGTGAATAGCGTGCTCATCACTAATCTTGTCTTCTCCTTCAAAAGAGTTCACTCTAGCCACCAAAACAAGAAGTCTCTTCCAACAATCAAGCCAAGACTCCTCATCTCTCTTGTAGTATTCATCATACATGTTGTAGAGGAGATAATGAGCCCGACCGGCAAGATCCGGTTCATACAAATGTAGTAGTCTTCAAAGAGGGATGGCAAAATTTCTCTCTTCATGTGATATTCCTTGATAGGCTCCGGCTCAACATCACTAGCACTTGAATAGTCATCATCACAAGTGAGAATCTTGGTCTCATCATCTTCATCCTCATCATCACTTGGGGCCTTGAATGTGTTAGAGAGCATAGAGCGAGTTCTTCTTCTTGTAATGACCTCAATAGCTTCTTCAATAGAGTATGACTCAAGCTCAAAGCTCTCAAACTCAATGTGATCACCATACTTATCCTTCGGCAAAGCATCAAGAAACCTCTTGAGTCCCTCTTCCTTGGTGACTATCCAAAGCTTGTTCTCATTTATCCTCTTGATGAGTGAATCCATCCGAAGAGCAAACTCAACAAGATCTTCATTCGGCATCATAGAGATGTGGTCCAACTCATCACATAGCTTGATATATCCATCCTCTTGATCCCGAGAAGAAGAACCTTCACCAACACGAGATGATGATTGAGCTTGAGGTAGAGGTTGAGCTTCAATGTGTTGATCTTCACTTGCATGAGAGATATCCTTGCCCTTCTTGATATCCTCCTCAAGAGAGGAGAGAATAGCAACCACCTCATCATAGGGCATGTTCACAAACTCATCCACTCGAGCAAAAGCAAGAATACCAAAACGCGAGAGTGGTAGAGATCGAATAAGCTTCTTCACAACATGCTTGTGCATAATGGATGGATAGCCTCTTGACATGAGTTTCCTAGCAAGAACATACAAGCGAGAAGCAAAGTTAGTGATATCCTCATCATCATTCAAAACAAGCTCATCATACTCATCACGCACATCATAGTAGGAAATGTCATTAAGCACACAATCATAAGGCTCAATCAAGGTAGAGGCGATGGAAGTGTTAGAAACGTCATCATGAGTGGACTCCATTTTCCCACACGCAATCCCGGTCACGACTCAAGGCGGTAAAGCCCTAATAATGAGCACTTGGCTCTGATACCACTTGTAAGGATCGTGTGACCGAGAGGGGGGGGTGTGAATCGGTGCACTCTAGAATCTATTTCCAAGCACTTAGACCCAAGCAACTCCTAGCGAGTGATTCTAGTAACAAGGTAAAGCACACTAAGGAGTATCCTTAACCTATATAGCTAGTGCATGTAGATAAGACAATCACACCACACTAGCAACCTAGCACAAGATAGATAGATAGCGGAAGACTTAAGCTAGGCAAGGCAAGGTAACAAGATAACTAGAGACAATGCAACCAAGATACTAGGCACACTAAGTAGAGTCCTTAGAGCTACTAGATAGGCTATAACAAGTAAGCACACGAGCAAGGCAAACAAGCAAACCTAGTGAAGCTAGTAGGTACCAAGGTAAACACACAAGCAAGATAAGAGCACAACTCAAGTACTACAAGCAATCATATGAAGTGCGATAAGTAAATGCGAGTAGTAAAGGAGAAGGGATAGAGAATGCTCATGATGTTTTCCCGTGGTCTCGGAAGGATGGCGCCTTCCCCTACTCCCGTTGGGTCACTCCCGCCGGAGTCTCGACCCCGTCCCTCCGCTCGATGGCGATCCCTCCTAGAGCACACTTCACCCTCCGAGTGAAGTCGCGGGCACGTCCCGCCGGGCTCGATCCCGGGTACTCTTCCGGAGGTAAGGCTCCGCACTTGATGCGTGCCAAAGGGCGCTCCACTAGTGATGCTTCTTTCGCACGGGAAGCTCCAAGACCGTGTACAAACTTGTGTCGACTTCCACAATCTCCTTGGACAGCTCAACACCGACACCTAACCGGTCTAGGCCTTGCCATAGACCAAGAGTAACAGCCCTAGATGACTCTCTCAAGCCCACACTAGCCTAGAGATCAAAGGATGCAACTTGCTACTCTCTCAAGCACTAGGATCACTCCAAATCCCTCTCAAGTGCTTCACACTTCTTCCTCTTGGCTTCTTGGCAGCACCTCCCCTCTTTCCTGGGTCCAAGAGCACCTCAAAGAGGTAAACAACCGACTATATATAGGCCTCCAACCTCAAACTAGCCGTTGTCCAAAACTGCCCAGTCTGCGTGATGACCGTACAATAGACCGTACTGTCCGGTCTCCATTCGGACCGTATTGCGTACTGTCCGGTCTCCATTCGGACCGTATTGTCCGGTCTTCACCAGACCCGCTTCCAGGGAGTGCTGACCTTCATCTCAAACCAGACCGTATTGTACGGTCCCTAGGACCGTACTGTCCGGTCTCCACTTCTTCTTCAGCCAACAGAAACTTCTCCTTTTCTGTTGCTCTTCTCCTGTAAGACCGTATTGTACGGTCCCTGACCGTATTGTCCGGTCAACTGTCCGGTCTTCATTCTTCAACTTCCAGAAACTTCAGCTTCTCTGTCTGGAACACTCCAATAGAGACCGTACTGTCCGGTCCCTAGGACCGTACTGTCCGGTCAACTGTCCGGTCTCTATTCTTCAACTTCCAGAAACCTGAGCTCCTCTGTCTGGATTTTCTCTGTAGACCGTATTGTACGGTCTCCATGACCGTACTGTCCGGTCTCTTCTGACTTCGCAGCTTCAAACTTCTTCTTGATCTTCTTCTTCCAAACTTGAACTTCTTGGTTCCTTCAACTCTCTTCTGCCACCCTAGCCCCTGAGAGACTCACCATGCATCCAATGATCTCTATAACTAGTGTGTACTAAGAGAACCACCTCGAACCCTCTTGATAGTCCGGTTTTTCCTATGGACTCAAGCTAACGTCTAACCAAGCAACACTCGCTTGGATCTAGCATGTCCTTAGCCTTGATCCATATCTTCTCCGCGACTCCATCAAGTCCGTTCTTGTGTAGATGAAGGCAACCAATCATCCTTGTCATTTAAGTTCATGGTGTGTTGGCGTTCACCACCAACGGACGGAGCTTTCTTCATATGTGACCTATAAGATCTCACAAAGAGTGTTAGTCACATTCATGGTTCTCATCCTATCACCAAAACATTCATACCTTGGGGTTTCCCTAGCTCCAATGGTCATGAAGCTTACAACCGCGACGGGGGCGGGGATGGCATCGTCTCCGCCATCGGTTGAACCGACCTTGCAAAGAAGAGCAAGATAGCAGCAGGTGTCAATAAAAACGAAGCAAGACATCAGAAATCAAGTCGCAAGCGCGCGCGCAGACGTGCGGGCAATATGTCGAACACCTCGCGTGCGCGACATGCGGTGGGAGCAGGGGTGAAACGAGGCAGGGGAGAAGAGGCGAGTGTAGGGGACGGAGACGAGGTGCGTACTGGAAATCGAACACTGCAGCGGAGGAACCGTACTCCCGGAGCGGTTTTGGCAGCGACGATGGTGGCCGCCGCGCGGGATGGTTCCCGTCAGTGTAGAGGGTTCGGGAAAGAGCCGACCGTCGACTGCAGCAGAGTGGGGGGATGAGCTATGTACCAGTGAAGTGTGGCCTATAGCACCCTCATTTTGCTGTGCATTTTGACTAAAAACCACTGAAATTTCAAACTTTGGACTGTTTATGAAGACTATACCAATTTTATCTATCGCATGCTAACCTTCTCCGGTCAAACCCTGCCGTACCACGACATCAACTGGGATAACTTCGCTCCTGTCAAGGTTCGCATTTTTTTCTGGATCCTTCGCCATGGCAAGACGCAAACGCGCCTCTTCCTCCACGGCCTGGGCCTCCTCGACATCTCCACCTGCCCGTTTTGCCCGACGATGGCGGAGGACATACACCACTTGTTCTTCGGTTGTGCCCGTCTCCAGCAATTGTGGACGAAGCTGCTCCCCGGCCATTCCCCGCCCATGGCGATCGGCGACATCGCCCAGGCCCTGCCCCACACGCTACGGGCCCCTGCCTCGGCAATTCACACCATGGTGCTGCTAATCCTCTGGATAATCTGGAAGACGAGGAACCGGATGGTCTTCGACCAAATCGCTACAACACCGGACGAGATGTGCAACATGCTACGCGATCACTTAACGCTATGGCTATGCCGCGCCCGACGTGGAATCTCCACCGAACCCCTCATTGCTTGGTGCTCCCGGCTCATTGGTGTAACGTAGATTTCACCGTGATGTGTCTCCCCCGCCTTCTCTGCTTACCCTTGTACCCGGAACCACTGTACAATTTACTGCCTCCGGCAGCCCGGTCCCTCGAGACCTAATTCAGTCGTTCAGGTGGGCTCTTCGCCCCCCATTGCTCCGTCTAAAAAAAAACTATACCAATTTGAAAGTTTGAATGTCACATGAGAAAAATAATACCGAACTGAAAATAAAGCCTTAAACCACTCAAACTTCTGCATTTGAAATGAAAAAACTAACACATAGGAGTATGTTACGAGCAAAACGCTTTCATGATAAACGATCTGCTTCCTACATCGACAATCCAAACTAGAGGAATGTGAACAGCTCTTGTGCTCCAAGGAAACTGTCCAATCCACTGTTTCTAGTTGTCAGCTCGTACAGACATCATATATTTCGATTCATTCTCAAATGGACTAGTACATAACGTAAAGCTTTCAGAAAACTAAAATTATCATAACGACCAGATTCATCTTTGAGTAAAAAAAAGGTTGTGAGAGAAATTAGGGTGAAAGAGAGTCTGCTGCCTGGCAACAATCTAATCCACTGTTCATTACTGCTAGATTTACTAGTATTCTGAATTATACAAGGTATAGGACAATCTTATTTAGCAACTCTTAAGTGGCAATACATTGAAAGTCCCTGCAAGAATGCAACTTAATGATTTTCTTCCAAACTTTTTGATTTGATCATCGGTCATTATCTTATTCAGTTACTCAAGCTACAACCACTGGAAGTACACCCTAGTATCTCAATAAAAGAGAAACATGGAAACGCATAAATCTCTAAGCTACCACTCTGGAAAAATTCAAGGTAACAGCGATCAAGATCAAGCCAACTATAGACAAAGAAGCATGGAAATCACATTTGGACTTTTAAGTGATCAACCATTAACAAAGAAGCAAAGCAGTTGCTTTCTGTACGTCTTCCTTATTAGAGTCAAGTCATTAAGATCATAAATTACACTATCTCTCTAGTTTTCAAACATATCAATCATGTCAACATAGAGAAACATTTTAGTGCAAGAACCTGTGGATATTTAACCTCAATTTTACCTGGGTTCCCACATAGTGACATAGAGCATGGACATCAAACGCAAACAGAATGACCGGAACACATCAACCAGAGAGGATAACAACATTAACTTAATAGTTTATCACAGATACCAATGTTCTTATAATCAATTCAAGACTATTTTTGATGGAAAATCGATTCAAGTAAGAACAATACAGCACAAACAAACATATTTTGCAATCTTCTCAGCAAAATGCTCCTAAGAAGTCAGCTCAATCGATAAAAATAACTTCAGGAGCATGACACCATGATCCTACTTACGCCTCAGGAAAGAGCCATGTAGCAGGTGAAGCATCGAGCACCCATGATATCATCGGCAATGAGGTGGAGACCTTGCCATCTCTCATGTCATATACACTGCAACAACCTTGCATCTCATAGGCAAATACGAAGCAACCTTCACCATTATCCTCAAAGAAAACAATTTGATCACCCGGCACATCGTAGTGAGAAATGCAAACAGATCTGGAGCACGATCGACGTAGAAACAACACTTGGTCATCCCCAATTGATGTCATCTTGGTCCACCGTGATTGCTCAAAGCTAGCCCCAAACACCTCGAACTTGGTCTGCTTATCTTCAATTTCAACATCTATGAGTGGTCACAATTTTGCGCACCATTAGGATCTTTCCACATGATTCAACTAGATAGTTCACCCTCCGAATCACAAACTGGCGGTTCTCTCCATAACTAAGTGGCCATGTTGGAGTGCCTTTGATGACATTTTGAATTCGGGAAACCCACGGATCACCACTGTCATGGTCCACTTTGATGTCAATGGCAAAGAGATCATTATCATGAACAGCAAGAGCATATAGTGTTCCTTGATGGAATGCCATATCAACATAGTCCACAAACATGGTACCCATATATACCGACCACCACGAGGTGGCCCCAGGCTGACACACTGCAATCCGAAATCCCTGTCCAAAACTGACAAATGCAACTATGATGGAAGAAGTACCGAAGGTTAGGTCGATGATTAACATCTTTGGGAGACTCATTCCATCCATCAACTCATCATCGCTCACATGCCGGGCTTGGACGCGAGATGTGGAAGGCAATGTCACGGTGATGTTGGACAAGGGATCCTTAAGGAAAATACTGCCCTCTCTTGAGAATACTAGCCACTTGCCACAAACGCTAGAATAGCCCGCGCAGCCTGAGATGTGGAACGGATTGCTTCGGGGAATGCTGTAGACAGTCCCATCAGGGATTGTGAGCAGCGGCAAAGGCATGGGAAGGTTGGCCTTTTGGGCTGCACAACGCCAATTGCGGCACACCGCGGCAAAGCGGACACGATCGACATGAGTAGGCAGACGGCTAAGCACCAGGGCAACGATTTCTGGCAGGATTTCTGACCATGGTGGTGGTGGGCATGCAACCAGCCTTGCAACTAAGAGAAAGATAACAACATATGTAAGGAACGTTCACATTATCAAGAATCCAAAATCAACAGGCATGCAGAGACACAGAATACAGACATATAGAGACATAAGCAATGCATTCAACACCTTACCTGGGCCATTTGATCACAAAGAGCTGAGATGGGAGGTGGTGAATATATCGGGGCTTTTCATGTAGTCAGATGTATCCACGATTCATTTAGAGTTACTTAATAGCCTATTTCTTATACTATATCTCTATCCCATGAAATTCTCGAGCCGAAAGATGGATGCATAGGTTGTGTTTCATTTTGCTAAATGATATCAATTAGATAGTGTATCAATTCTATAAATTGGATATAGCAATAAATATATCAGAAAAAATCTTTAATGTTGGATAGAAGGAACTTTTTTTCTATCTAAAATAAAAGAATGTGCCCTTCTGTCCAAATCCAATTTGAATCGTTAAAATATATCAAAGTTATAGATTCCAGCAGTAGATTTTATGCGTACGAGATTCGAATATCTTGAAAACAACTGACATTATTTTATTTTTTATTTTTCCTGCCCCTGCCCCCCCCCCCCCCCCCCCCCCCCCCCCCCCCCCCCTTTTAATTGGTGCACACTACTATTGAACACAAAAGTTCACCATAGGTTTTCATGTAAAATTTCAATCCCCCCCCCCCCCCCCCCCCCCTTCTCTAATTTTCAAGCTCCACCCCTACATGTAGTAGAAGAAAGGGATGTGTTTACCATTGAGCTTGCCCTTGCAGCTGTTCGGCCGGTGGCTGCTGAGTTGCCAAGCAATTGCCCATCTGGCCTCTCCCCAAGCTGAGTGGTTGAATTGAGAAAGTACCCAACTTTCTTTGTTAATCCTTAACGTCACTAATAAATCATTACTCAAGGATCTTGAAATCTCTCATCAGCCCTCACACCATCTCCTTCTGTCACTAGATCCGTGCTTCAATTAATGGGCACTTGGGGCTTATTATGTCCAACTTTGGACAAAGATCTAGCAGGGTTAGGGATTCACTGTTTGAGAATGGGGGATCCACAAGGGCTGAGCGGATTTAGGGGGAAGCCATATAGATCTAGCGCGACGGTGATGAGAGGTAGCAACGGACCAACGGCAAGGTTGACAAGGTTTCGCACAATTGCAAGCCGGCGGGTTACACCGACAGATGTAGTTGCCGAGGCGGAGATGTGGAATGAGGGTGGGGCGATATGAAGGAGTCATAAAGAAATGGCTTTCTAGGGTGATGGAGGAGGGGGGTGAGGAAAGGGGTCAGCCGAGGTCGTCAGTTGGATAAGAATTGATTAAAGGTAGAGATAATTGCATGAGTGCCCCTACTTTATACCTCAATTATGAATTTACCCTTTTTTTTAAACTTTGCATCATTGCCCCTGTTTTGACCAAGTTTGTTGCACCATTGCAAAACTGCAATTGTTTTCATCAAAATAGAGGCAACGATGCAAAAACTTGGATGAAAACAAGGGCAATGATTCAAAATCGAAAAAATAGGACAAACTCATAGTTAACACTCAAAACAGGTAACTATGCAAATGCCCCTTAAAGATCTTGTGTGGGTGGTGGGACAAGGCATGTAACACCTAACATTCGAGAAAGAAGTTAGTGCCGTATTGAGATTCCTTTACAACTCAAGGTGTGAATACACATTTTTACAACACCTACCAGGCTCTTTTTCGAGCTTTCGATTATGCTCTGGCTATGATTCACATCGGTCCAATGTTAAGGATATAGTGTGTTATATATAGTACCAGCACATTGTCAAAGGGGGACGCATCTCCCATTGATCGAAGTCCTTAACTATATATAAATGTTATCTACATTTGGTGTGTGTATAATTTCCTTATCTACAGAATGTGCTCACAGCCTTATTTGAAACATAAGGAATTTTGACAGAAGCAATTATACTTTACAAATTAACTTTTGAAGGACCATATGTTATTTCCATTTATTTTTTGTAGCCTTGTGAGTAATTTTCAAGTCACAACTTTACCTGTTACCGCGTATTAGATACAATGGCATTTGTATGTACAAAGAAACACATATAATTATATAGCAGATCATATATAACATTTTATCATGCATTATCGTTGTATCAATATATGAGGGCAATTGGGCGCGGTAATGCCGCGCCATTCTCCTAGTAAATATCATATTGCTGAAAGAGCCACTATATCATGTATATTAACATTAGTTTCCCACATGGACCATGGAAACTCCATCCCAAAAAACATAAAAGGAAACACATAAACCTCGCCAGTCATAGCCTAAGAGTCAAGGGCTCAAGGTAACAATTGGTCAAGATCAGGCAAACCTTATTTTCCACATGGATTATGTTTCATAGACATTCCATCCTGAAAAGGCACAGTAGAGATCTTCGCCCAGTCACACAATGGTGGTTCAGGAAAACGGATACTCATGCAACCACCAAGCTCTGAGTTTAGACTTGAGGGATGAGCCGTGGATGCTGCGCTTCCATTGTGACCTTTTGCCGTAACTGTGTGTGTCTCAAATTCAGTTGGCATTGGCTTCCATCTGCCATGAACCATGCAATCTGCACGCCCTCAGCAACGCACTACAGGATTCAACCTGGTACATCATCCTAATCACTAATGACTTTGAATGTAAAAGTAAATGGACCTTAAGAAATCTAAGGATAACCCGTGAATGGAATTGGTCTGATGTCAATGGCAAAAAGGCCATTATCAAAATCAAAGGCATAGAGCTGTCCCAGGTGGAATGCCATGCCAAGCTAAGGACAGTGCGATCCAAGTACTTTCCTTAGACCTGATGCTGAGGAGTGCCAACGAACAAAACAATAGTTTGCATCCCATCCATGTATGCCCTATCGCGCCTCAAAAAAAAATGTATGCCCTGTCAGGGGCAAGCTAGCAATACGTCCAACACCTAGCTTTTGCGCGACCCATGGTGATACGAAGGGGAAGGGAAGGGGAGCCGGAACAGGTGATCAATCCTCGTAGTTGCGGAATCGTACTCCTGCACATTTTATTAAAAATATGAAAACTAAAATTTATATGACGAATCTTGTATATTCTCTGTCCCAGTTCATATGCTGGACATCGGTCTACAGTTCCATGTTTCCAACTCGAGAAAGACAGGAAACAACTCATGGCGGCACACGCAGCAGGCAGCCATCCCTGCGACCAGAATGTACTTAAACCCGGACTAACCAAAGATGTGGAACCAAATATTAAGCAACTGGAATACTAGTCAAGATGAACTAAAAAAACTATATCCTTTTTAGCAAACGTACTCTTTGCATACAATTCTTTGAACCCTTTTTTTTTATCACTTTCAGGAAATTCACATCGAGGTTATAATTTTTGTCCACAAAGAAGAAAACAAAGCTAATTAGTTGCAGCATATGATTCCAGGGTCAAGTGTGTTATTAATTCAACTGATAATATATAAAGAAGGAATTCCTATAAAGAAAGGAGCCTACAGTTCGCAACTGTACATAGCTGTTCACTTTCTTCTGAATCATATGATCCAACAATAATCATGCTAACAGAAATATCAGGGCCATAAGATGATTTACCTTATTTGTTGGCCTAAGTTCGGATGAAACCATTTTTCATGCCAGGGCACAGGTTAACACTTAAGCATGAACTACAACTCAAGGTTTTATTACAGAGAACATTATGATAAGGCCAGATATGTACTGAAACATGAAGCAGATGGCATACCGACTGCTTTAATTCAATCATGCGGGAAGAGCCATGTTGCAGACACCGTGCCACGCTTCCACGAAACCATCTGCAGAGCGCTGGAGATGCCATCTCTCATGTCGTACACTCTGCAAGAACTCGTGCTCTCCTCGTTGTTCCAGTGGATATCATCATCATCATTCTCGAAAAAGATAATGCGATCCTCCGGCATTTCATATGTAAAAACAGCACCTGTCGTCTCCGATTGTCGTCACCTTAGTCCACTATGATCCGTTCACGTCGGCCTCGAAGTCTCGAACACCTCAAACTCGTTCTGTCCTGTTGTAATAACTCCACTTCTCTCAAGTCTCAATCGTCCGTAAACTTTTCTCTGCACCATCAGCAACCTGCCATGCAATTCAACCAGGTAGGGTGCCTTGATGTTTTCGGAAAAAAAAAGGTGGAGTGCCTTGATGGAAAAAAATAAAGTTCCTTGTGAACATAAGGCCTGACATACCAGGAATGCCAACACCTGATATACCAGGAATGGCGTTGATGACACGTCTAATTTGAGAAACCCATGGATCGCTTGTGCTGTGATCAATGCTTATGTCGATGGCGAAAAGGCCATCCTTATGAGTATCAAGGGCATAGATCCTTCCCTTATGGCATATTATGTCAACAAACACCAGTGACCCGTCATCCACATGGACAGATGGACTGACCACCAGGAGGCAGCACTACGTTGGCTCATTGCAATCCCAGGAATTTCTTGGAACATGACCAAAGCCACAATGAGGTGAGCCGAGCAAAATATTACTCTGCTCAGAGTCAGATCTTTAGCATTCTGGCTTTCTCTCCATTCATAGCCTGGCGCATTGCACCGGACTCGGGCACGAAAGGGAGCAGGAAGGGTCAACAATGCATTGGAGAAGGGATCCCTCAGGAAGAAGCCGTCCTCACTTGAGAACACCAGCCATTTTCCACAAGCGCCGACAAAACCCACGCAGCCAGGGAAGCAGAACGGCTTGCTCCGGGGGAAGCTGTACACGGTGCCGTCCGGAAGTGCCAGCAGCGGTAGCGGCGGGGGCAGGGGCACCTGCTGCGCGGCGGAGCCCGATTGGGGGCACACGGCGGCGAAGCGTACGCGGTCCACCTTGGCAGGAAACCGGCGGAGGACCAGGCCGGCGAGCTCGAGCGGGATGTCCGACCACGACCGCTGCTGCGGGTACGGCGTCGCCTCCGCCATAGGCTGAGCTAACCAAAAGAGAGAGAGAGAGAGAGAGAGAGAGAGAGAGAGAGAGAGAGAGAGAGAGAGAGAGAGAGAGAGAGAAACCAGGTGTCAATGAAGCAGAAGATAGAGAACAGAGTCGGCGGCAATACATCGAACACCTCTCGTGCGCGACCCGCGGCGCGAGCTCGAACAGCAGCTGCAGAGAGGAGAGGTGAACGTAGGGGAAGGGAAGGGATCCGTGTACCGGAAATCGGCCGCCGCAGTAGAGGAATCGTGCTCCCAGAGTTTTTCGAGCGCTGATGGATACAGTGGCGGCCGACGGGTTGAGCCGGCGGGATGGAAGAGGGCGGAGCGCGGAGTGTGTGACGACTGCAGACTGCAGTGCAGAGTGGGGGACTGAGCCTTCTTGGAGTGATCTTGCTCCTATTCTTTTTTTTTAGAAAAAATTGAGAAATATGTAAAACAACTAACTAATTCTTAATTTTAAATCGGTTTACAAAGTTTAAACTTTTAAGAAAAAAGAATGTTAATCTTCCAATGTGATAGAAGCAAAATGGAACAATGAAAAAATACATGGAACATGCTATATTCATTTGTAAGCCGGATACACTGAAAGTTTAATTAAGCGGGGCTGGACAGTTATGTTTAAATTGTTGGATCCCTTTTGGAGCCTAAGATTTGTTTTCGTTTCTAGATTCTTGTGGTAATCGACATTTTTTTTATCAATACGTACATGTATTAAGGGATAAGGAAAACATACAAATTCACATACAAGCACAGATACGTACTACAAGGATACAGAGGCAGCTGTCCCATCCAACTTTAATGAAAATAGTAATTCGCTTTTCCTAACAATAGGACCCGGAGATTTCTTGGTTCACCATGCTATTGCTCTAAGTTTGCATACAACTACATTGATTTTAGTAAAAGGTGCTTTAGATGCACGTGGTTCCAAATTAATGCCGGATAAAAAGGATTCGGGTATAGTTTTCCTTGTGATGGCCCAGGGCGCGGCGGTACTTGTGATATTTCTGCTTGGGATAGGAGACCCTAAAGAAAACAAAAAACGCAAACAAAAGTGCATATGCACATACCATGGCCAGCATATCACAGCGTGAGTGATTAAATCATCCTTAGCATGGATGCAAAAGCACGGCCATTCAGTCGTACACGGCAGAAGTACAGGATGGTCGTGTGTATAGCATTATTGTTTAACTTTACAGTTCTATAAACTCATGTTTTTCAAATCCTTGGGCCCCAATTTAACAAGAGTCACATGAGACTAATTGCATTATTATGATTTTACCTCCAAAATCATATATGTGTTTTTTCCTTTTAGAATAAGTTGAATATTTAACATTAGCTTCTTGCACGCGTCACAATCATTTGAAATCCATAACTATTTTCTTCAAACTTCCAATTGCAAAGTGATGATTTCACAGATAAAACCTACAAATAAATTTAGCTCGTTCGAGAGCAGAACAGTAGTAATCCCATTCAGTGCGTAGCTACCTGTATGGTGGTGGGTGCAAATGCACCCACAGAATTTTACATTTTACTTGTAGTTGGCTTATTTTCACCATGTAAGCACCCACTAAATTCACTAGTAAGCACCCTTAAGCAACTCAATGAGTCATTCTTGCACCCCACAACATTTGTTCTAGCTTCGCCACTGCATTCAGTCACTCGTGTAACACAAATATTATCTCACTATAAGAGCCATTGAAATTTCACTACAAGGGTGGACAGCTTCATTTCAGTCGAAACCAGCACGCTTGGAAACTCAATTCCAAATTGGCTCATTGGCATTCGTTCCAAAATAAAGGCCACAGCAGAGACTCATCTTAAGACTAACCACGATGACAATAGTTCAGAGAAAACGGATACTCATGTAACCACCAATGTCAAGTCTCAAGCTAACAAGCATGATAGTACTATATATCAACTCCAGTGTTATTACATAGATAATTAAAATAAGACCAGATGATACCGATTGTAGATCAAATTTTGAGTCCTAACCCTGTTGGCCGACCGGCAACACCAGCATCACACCTCCACTTCACTGGACCACAAACGGCAGCAGCAGCTGCAACACAACTACACTCACACTTGGCTTGAGGATGAAGAAGGATAGGCGAGCAGAGCTCACTTCAGTGGACATGGCAAGAATAATTTGAGCAGCTGAGCTGCCTTGCAATGGAGCATTGGTCCTTTTCTTAGTCAAAAGCTTTGTACAAGGTGTTACTGATGCTACATCACTTGTACTGCAGACCATGATGCCACTTACACTAATTGCCGTTTGGCACCAAAGACCCCAGCTCTAAGGCTATCTCCAACGGTGGAGGTGACCCAAACCCAAAATAGAAGTGGATTTCCCTCAAAATAGTTGACCCAAAAACTCTCATCTCCAACGGAGTACCCAAAACAGCCTACCTTCTTCTTCCTTCTTCTTCCTCCTCGGGCCGTGTCGCCTGCGCCGCGCCGCCGCGCTGCCGCGCCCGCGCCGTGCGGCCGCCTTCGCGCCGCGCCACCGCCCCCGCCGGGGCTCCGCGCTGCCTCGCTCCGCCGGACCCCGCGCTGCCACGGCCGGCGATTGAATCTGAGAGAGAGGGAGAGCGAGAGAGAAAGGAAGAGGAAAAGGAAAGAAAACGATTCGGTGCTCCGTCGCGTGACCGACGTACCCATTTGTGGGTGGCGAGGGGGCCGATTCCAAAAAGGGTATGCTATTTGGGTCATCTGTTGGAGATGGTTTTTGTATGTTTTGGTACCTATATCCTGTGTAATGCCCAAAATGGGCTATCCGTTGGAGATAGTCTAAGATGAGCTGCAAAATAGTGAACAGAGCAGCGAATTATTCATCCACCCCTAAGGAAAAAGCCATGACGCAGCCACTGTGTTGCGCCTCCACAACACTGACGGCAGAATGTCAGAGATCTTGCCATCTTTCATGTCGTAGATTTTACAGGAACTTGAGCGCCCTCTGTTACAGAGATCCGAGTCCGCAAGTTTGAATTTCACATGACCAGGAAAAAAACAAATCGAAAATAAAGGCCAAAATGACTAAAACTTGTGCATTCGAAAAGAAGGAAAACGAATGTTACAAGCAAAGCGCTTTTGATGATAATTTTGACCCTCCCTTTCTTTGTTTTTTTAAAAACACTTCGTCTTGTTTTCTAAATTTACTAACAAAATAAGCTTTGAAAACTTCAATTATCAAAACGACCTGCATCCTCTTAGGACAATCTAATTTAGAAGAATGTGAACAACTCTTGTGCTCCAAGGAAACTATCCAGTCCGCTGTTTCTATAGTCAGCTAGTAAAGGCATCATGAATTTCTACTCTCAAAGTAGTCTACTAAAAAAGGTAAAGCTTTCAGGAAACCAAAATTGGAAAGCAAACGGTTTCAAAATGATTTTTTTTACCATAGTTACCCTGCTATTGGAAAGCAAACGGTGTCTCCGGGGGGTTTCAGCTTACATGTATGCACAGCTTAAAAGATATAACCATACCAGAAGAACACAAACAAGTTCAATCAAATAGCAAAAGTTTTTAAGCTATCCTATTACAGCCATGCAAACCAAGCGTTCAGCTGGAGCAGAAAAGATTAGTCTGTCGTCGATCACGCCAGTCCATCGTCCTTCTGATCCCCCCGACGATAAAGGCGTCAATAAGCTCCTGGTCCCCCTACCTTGATAGGATCTTCCACCTCTGCAATAGTGAGACATTCTATGAACAATCAATTGAGGCAATGGGAAAAATTGGTTACGGAAAATAAAATCATTCGTGGTCAGCCCAAATGCCCAGCATATGGCCTCCCAGTTAATATGTACACTCTACTGTTTTGCAGCACATCCAACTTGGCCTAAATTCATCTAACGAGGCTGGAACTCTACTTCATGACAGAGTCTCTTTGATCACAGTAGAGATAGATAGCCAGGAACATTATTTTGTTTGCGATGCCTCTCTTCTATTGCAAAAAAAAAGGCAGCCCGGTGCACGTAGCTCCCGCTTGCGCCCGGTGCACGTACTCTCTTCTATTGCAAAGTTTACAGAAAAAATGAACAGATTCATCTTGAGGGGGAAAAAAACTATAAGCACATTGTAGGAGAAAATAGGTATAGTTTGTTGTAATTAAGGCAACAATCTAATGTACCATCCACTGTTGTTAGATTTACAAGCATATGAATTGTACAAGATGAAAGGATCAAGGGCACGAGAGGGGCGGGGGGGTGTGAATCGGTGCGTCAACAATTTCTCCCAAACGTACTTTAGGCGTGAAGCTAGCAAGACTAGATATGGTGAAGACAAAAGCAAGCGATGCGCGCACACAATCTAGTCTATGCAACAAGCAACACCCTAACAAGCAATTCTACCAAGTAGTAAAGAGACAACCTATCATGCAATTCTACTAGTACATAAGGTAAATGCGGAAACGTAAATGCTAGTAAGTAAAGGAGATAAGGATAGGAATGCTCATGATTTTTCCCGTGGTCTCGGAAGGATGGCGCCTTCCCCTACTCCACGTTGGGTCACTCCTGCCGGAGTCTCGACCCCGTCCCTCCGCTCGAAGGCGATCCCTCCTAGAGCACACTTCACCCTCCGAGTGAAGTCGCGGGCACGTCCCGCCGGGCTCGATCCCGGGTACTCTTCCGGAGGTAAGGCTCCGCACGTGATGCGTGCCAAAGGGCGCTCCACTAGTGATGCTTCTTTCGCACGGGAAGCTCCAAGACCGTGTACAAACTTGTGTGGCTTCCACACTCTCCTCGGACAGCTCAACACCGACGCCTAACCGGTCTAGGCCTCGCCATAGACCAAGAGTAACAAACCGAAGTGACTCTCTCAAGCTCACACTAGCCTAGAGATCAAGTGGATGCAATTGCTACTCTCTCAAGCACTAGGATCACTCCAAATCCTTCACAAGTGCTTCTCTCTCTTGCTCTTGGCTTCCTCTGAGTTTCCTGCACTCCAACAATGGCCAAGAGACCCCTCAAGGGGCGGGCAACCAACTATTTATAGGCTACCAACCCAAAACTAGCCGTTGCCCAAAAGTGCCCTGCGAAACTAGAGACCGTACAAAGGACCGTACTGTCCGGTCTCTTCCAGACCGTATTGTCCGGTCTCTATTTCCAGGCGCATCTCCATCTTCTTCTTCATCTCCAATGAAGACCGTACTGTCCGGTCCCTAGGACCGTACCATCCGGTCGATTGTCCGGTCTTCATTTCTTCCACTTCCAGAAACTTCAACTTCTCTGTCTGGAAATCCTCTGATGACCGTACTGTCCGGTCCCCTTGACCGTACCATACGGTCCATTGTCCGGTCTTCATTTTCTCAGCATCCCGAGACTTCACTTCTCTGTCTGGATCTTCAATGAAGACCGTACCATACGGTCCCTTGGACCGTACTGTCCGATCTCTTCGGCATAAGCTGAAAACTTGATCCACTTCTTGATCCTTGCTTCCAACTTCTCCAAACTTGGTTCCTCTTCTTCTCTTCAGCCACCCTAGCCCTCAAGAGACTCACAATGCATCCATTTGATCTCTAACCTAGTGTGCTCTAAGAGAACCAATTCGATCCCTCTTGATAGTCCGGTTTTTCCTATGGACTCAAGCTAGCATCTACACCAAGCCAACACTTCCTTGGTCTATCATGTCCTTAGCCTTGATCCATCTTCAACCTTGACTCCATCAAGTTCTCGATCCGAATTGTCGAGACAACCAATCACCAAGTCGTCGATAGATAGAGTATGTGAGACGACGCTTCATTGACATGACCATTTGAATATCCTACAAGGAAATGTTAGTCACATCAATATAGTCACCCAATCACCAAAACATTCATACCTTTGGGGTTTCCGAACTCCAATGGTCATGAAGCTTACAATCTCCCCCTTTTTGGTGATTGGTGACAACACATATCAAAAGATATCAAAAGATGTAAAGCCGCAAGAGTGATCGAGAAGATTAGATATGCAATGAAGAACAAGTAAAACGGAGAACAAAGTAGTCATAGCTCAAAAAGGTATCACCTGCAAAATAGAGTTAAGCACATGGGTGATATATATAGAGTAAAAACATGAGCTATGACCACAACTCTGTGATGATAAGATTATAAGATATTCCTGCAAAAGCAAGTGAATACACATTCATCACAGAAAGAGGAAACCTGGCAAGATAGACATAAATAAGCGCATCCAGGTAAACATACACAAACTCAGAGCAATATACCAGAGCAATATACAAGATATATAGATAACGAGCAAGTGTATGAAATGAAACCAAGTGCATTCTTGATGAGCTAAATACCAGCAAAAGCAAAACAAGCTCAACAAGAACCACGAAGAACCAAAAGAATATACAAATGAAGTACCAAAAGATCTCCCCCTGGACAAAAGCTGTCTCACACTCCCCCTGAACACAAGATCACTCCACTACTCCCCCTAGACCTATACAAGATCTCTATCTCTCTCCCCCTTTGGCACCAATGACCAAAAAGAGAAGGAAGGAAAGAGAAAAACTGCTGTCCTACGCGTCGGAGGCTGGAGGAGGTGCAGTGGTAGTAGTCACTGAAAGCTCTGGAGCTGAAGAGGTGCCCTGCTGTGGCTGCTGCTCAGAAGGTGGCACTGGAGGTGTCCAAGTCCAAGTTCGCGGCATCCCCAAAGTCTCCTGAGGCTGAAAGAGTGGTGTGTACGGCACAAGCTGCCTGTGAGCTATCCCAGGAGAGTCTGTCTGAAGGAGTGTCTGCTCAAACTGCCCTGCGTACTGGACTGCCACTCCGTCAGAAGCTGAGTGGACTGAAGGAGAGGGTGAGCGACTGGGGGTCCATGTGAAACTGCTAGTAGGTGAGGCTGCTCTGGATGGTGGATCCTGTCCTGTAGCAAGAGCCTCATCTACCTCCTCACGGGTGTACCCGAAGTCTGTGAGATCCACTGCTGCTGTCTCAGGTGTAGTAGTCACGACCTCTGCCTGTGAAGCTGTAAGCACTGAGTCTGTCTGTACTGAGGCGGTCTGTGCTACTGTGTCAAAGTCGAGGGTACGAGCTGGCAGTGGTGACACAAAGAAGGGACTCGTCAACTGAAGCGGTGAGAAGCTCGGAGCTGTAGTAGCTAGTAAAGCTGACGGAGTCATGGAGAGGCCTGGTGAAGAAAAGTACTGCTGAGAAGGTCCTGCCTCTCCAGTCAATCCAGCAAACGTGGACGTCGACGGCCCCACCGTAGGTGCACCAGCAGGTGAGATGGGAGCCGTGAGTAAGGTGCTGAAATACTGTCCCTGACTGGATGACTGTCCTCCCTGTGTCTGAGCAAACTGCTGCTGCTGCTGCTGCTGTAGCTGCTGAAACTGAACTGTATCTGGTGGCAGCACACCTGGGAAAGTAAGGGGAGCGAACGACGGGAGGCCTGGCAATGCCTGTCCAAAGAGACGAAGAGTCTGAGCGATCGCCTCAAAGCCTGTGAATAGTGACGACAAGCCAGAGGCCATCTCCCTCTGAGTGAGTACCACACTGTCTAGCATCTGTCGATCCCTCTCCCTATCCTCTCTCTGACTCTGGAGCTCTCTACGGATAGCTGCAAGCTCTGCACGTAGTACTGAGTCTGTCTGAGCTGGAGCTGTAGCTGAGCCTGAAGGTCCTGCTCTAGAGTCCGGAGTCACGTCCTCAGGAATGGACTCCATCTGGCTACCAGTCTGAATATGCTGCTCTGTCTTGGTAGCCGTGTCTCCTAGCCCCTGTGAGGAACTCCCCTGCGGCTGACTCCCGGGCAGCAACCCGTCTGTCGGAGGCAGGTAGGGGTGTGTACGCTGTGGTCACCTTGGGCAGCTCATCGTAGTCCTCCTGAGACAACAACTATAGCCTCCTCAGAATATAGCAAATCAGTGGAGCGAAGGCTAAGTGTCTAGCAGCTATGCTCTCTGCAATGACGTCCTCCATCTGGCTCAGTATCAAATCCACCAAGTCAAAGCCTCTGTGCCTCAGTATCAGCATGACGACCCACTGTGAAAGTATAGAGAACTGATCCCTGTATCCACTCCTCGGCACAATGGTCCTGCTAAGAATGCTCCTGAGAACTCTGCCCTCATGTGTCAGTCTGGTGTGAGCTCGGCTGAAGTTCTCCGGGTGAGGTGGAGGGAAAGCAATACTCATATCCTCATCAGACGGTAGGTGTCCGCCAAGAGGTCTGCGGGGAGGCTCCATCCCTGGGTGAGCAAGTGGAAACACCCTAGTCTCGTGCTGAACAGTCTCTAGGACCTCTACGAGGTTCTCCCTCGTCACTCTGTGGGGCTGCCCTCTGAGCATGAACCATATAGCAGACCGATCTGGGGCAATCCACAGAGAAGCGTAGAAATCCATCACTATATCATAATCCCATCTCATATGTGTGGTGATGATCTCCTCGAGGCCCGGGATGTGGGTCAAGTGCTGTGTGAAGTCTGTCCCGGCACCTCTGCTGGCAGCCTGTATGCTGCAGTGCTGGTGAGTGACAAAGAGCTTATCAGCTCCACCAGTCCGCTGTCTGCTCCTCAGTCCAGCTGCTATCCTCTGCTGAAGCAAGGTCCAGAAGCGACCTCCTGCCTGTGGGTCCGTCCTGGCAGGCACCCAAGCCTCCTCACTGACTCTCCTGAACTTCT
Organism: Eragrostis nindensis; assembly: GCA_012490785.1. NCBI lineage: Eukaryota > Viridiplantae > Streptophyta > Magnoliopsida > Poales > Poaceae > Eragrostis > Eragrostis nindensis. Next base: position 172,468 of record JAAXCT010001201.1, on the reverse strand, counting down.
TGAGGACGGGGCCTGGCAGCCTGAGAGCGTCCTCAGCAAGTACGTCTCTGAGAGAAGCAGTCCTGTCGAGAGCACAGAACTTCGCGGCCATCCTCTGCCTGTCAGCCTCGGTGACCTCGTCACCGGAGCTGGAAGAGCTCTCCTCCTGTGGCCCTGGCTGCACCTGCTGCTTCTTCTGCGCGGTCCTCGACGTACCAACCTCACAGGTGGACGGAGTCCGCTGCACTGTGGCTCTAGCTCTGGAAGACCTCCTCGGAGTCTCCCCCTGTCCTCCAGCAGGTGGGTCCCTGATCCGGAACCCTGTGTCTCTGCCGGTGGGTAAGTCAACTGCTGCTGCCCTGAGAGCCTGGTCCCACTCAGGGTCACCTGTCCTCTGCTTCTTCTTGGGCGGTGGATCTGGAGCCTTGGCCTTGCCCTTGTCTCTGTCACCTCTGCCTCTGCCTCTGCCACCTGCCATCTCTGCTGACTGGCCTGCAGACAAGATAGGGCGAGTGAGCTTGGCTCACCAACCCGTCCACTGACGGCTGACTGCCAAAGATAGGACTAAGGGCTTGGCCCTCAATCCGTCCACTGTCTCTGCTCTGCTGTCAACTGTCCACTGTCCGCTGACCACTGCCACTGCACGATAGGAATAAGACAGGGTATATGAGTATAGAATAACCTACTATAATCTATAAGCAAGAATCGTAGGTAAACGCGTAAATCTATATGAAGTCCTAGCGCAGAGGTGAAGGACACAATGCCGGCAAATATGCAAAGGGGAACTACGGCATTGTCGATTATCGGTGGAGATCGACTAGTGTACATAGATCATAAGCAATAGACACAATGTACCACTAATCGAGGAATGTACTAAGTGTCGAGCTAGTGTATGGTATGGAATCGGAAATCGACACAAAGCGACCAACTACCAACATGTCATAGGTAAATGAAGCGCAATACTCGAACACTATGACAGCAGTAGGCAAATGACCTAAATTGCATTGAAGTTAATCGGATTTTACGACAAATGCAATAAAGGTTCGATTTTCTAGGGATTTTTAAACGATGAAAGAATCGATCGGCTCAAACCCTAGATGAATCATGAAATTGAGGCTACTGTGCAATCCATGGGTATCAGTGTCTCACCAGAGCAATCAATCGACGTCGATCGTCGAAGAGATGATGCTCAGGCTCGGTGAGGTCGAGCTGGAGAAGAAGGAGACCACGCGCATGAGGGAGATGAGCAACTGCTCAGAGATGCGCGGGTGGTGGAGCTCCTCTTCGTGGTGCTTGTCGACGGCGAGGTCGACGGCTCCTGCTCCGGCACGGCGACGCTCGGCGAGGTGGAGTGGCACGGTGATGCGGCGGCGTGGCGTAGCGGCAGCTAGGGTTGGGGGAAGCTGGCGCGGTGGTGGAGCAAGTGCGGCGGCGCGCGACTGCTGGTGGTGGCGCACGGCGGCGAGCTCGACGGCGGCGGCGACGTACGGCGCGCGCGGGAGGCGAGGTGATGGCGGGAGCGGGCGCGCGGTGAAACGGCGGCGGTGGATTGGTGAAGATGATTGCACAGTAACCCGAAGAATCCCGTTAGGATTATGTTGAAACAGATCGACGGTCGAGATCTTCTCAAGTTTGAATCAACGGATCGGATTGAAAGTGTTCTGACGATAAACTTAACTAGACCGTATGGTACGGTCCTAGAGATCGTATTGTACGGTCTCCTTCTTAACCCTGACAGTCCTCTATAGAGATCGCGTTGTACGGTCTTCAGGACCGTATTGTCCGGTCTCCTTTCTGCCTCAGATTTCGAAGGATCTCGTGCAAAAGCACACCGTATTGTACGGTCCCCTTGACTGTATTGTACGGTCCAGTCCAGAAAAGCTGATTTTCAAGGAATTTCCTTCTAAGTCCAAGTTTCTCACACAAGAACCAAATAAACACCAAACATGGACTAGAAGGGGAACTCTCAAACACTCCTTTGAAAATAAACCAATATAGGTTGCGCATAGGCTTATAGTAATTTTTCAATCGGCAAATAAGAAGCAACCAATTAAGAACCAAAAGCGATAAAACTAAAGGAGGGGTATGTATGAGCCCTTTGCCTATGATCCGTGCAAGTAGATTTAACCTTGAGGATCATTTAGCAAGACTCAATGGGCATGAAGCGCAATTCTTTTCTTTAGTCACACTTCTATGAGATGTGAGATCATATTACGAATGAAGCACTTCCTCATAGTGTGACAACTCCTTTGTGATTTCCTATATGCAATGCATGAGACAAGCATATCATACAAATGCAAGGGGAACATGCCATGTGATATGCAAGCAAAGTTAAGACAACGCATAAAGGAAACCTACTCAAGGTCAAGTTTGAGCCTCTCTCAAGCTTACTCACTATGAGCCAAACCTTGCCTTGAGTCCATCGGTCCACCAACTCAAGCATCCCCCATGCTCATAGCTATCTTGAGAAAGTTAGACCTTGAACTAATTTTTTTGTTCTTTTCTTTTAGTTATTTACATATGCATGGATGCAAACATACTAGTTCACAAAGGAGCACCTAGCTACCATGCAAGCAATGCAAGAAAAGAAACTACTATGATACAAGTTACCTCCTTGAAGAGTAGATTTGTCGATGAAGCACACATTGCTTGTGGTGGACGTTCATGAGTAGACGTTGCGGCACACGGTCCACCACCATCACCCTTCTAGGTCTTGGTCTTGGGAGCCCACTCGCACTTGGTTGGCCTCTCAAGGTCAACAATGCACTTGGGCACCCAAATCTTCCTCATCATCCTCCTCTTGTCGGGTGATCCAAGAGGCTTTGCCTTCACTCTTCCTTTCTTGTCCCTAAAGAGCTTGTAATGTGTATTCCCATAGAACAAGTTAGCGTTAGGCAAAACTTTGGAACTTCTCACCTTAGGACAATTCTTGCTAGTGTGCCCGTCACGGCAACACTTCTCACAATAGTAGTCGTCCGCCATGAGGGGAACTACCCAAGGTGGAATGTCCTCGTCCTTGCCGATGAGGTTGATGGCGGCGGGGTAGGAGCCGAGTCCCTTGTGCCCGGGGTTGTTCACAAGGTTCCGACCAAGTATCTCCTTATGAATGGTCCTTCCCCTTGTGAGCCTCTCGAAGCCGTCCATCACCGAAGCTCTCTCCTCCTTGAGTTGATGATATTCCTTCAAGATTTTCTCATCAAGAGAGATGCTCTCAAGAGAGGGAGTTAGTCTATCACAAGTAATATATGAAGAATCGGAAATAGATGAACTAGAAGAAGAAGTGTTACTCTTTTCGAGGATGGATTGATGTTCTTCCTCAAGAACCTTGAACTTGTCGTTGAGCCTCTTGTGATCAACCTTGAGCTTGTCATAGCTTTCATCCAAGGTCATGAGTGAAGTGGAAAGGTGCTTGATCTCATCCTCTAGTAACTTGGACTTCTCCTTGAGCTTCATGTGGTCTTCCTCAAGCTTGTCATAGTCCTCATCAAGAGCTTTGTGAGAGATGGATAAGTCCCTAAGTTCACCCTCAAGTTGACGAACTCGGAAAGCTGCCACTTCATGTTCCTTCTCCAACCGAGCAATGGTCTTGTCCCTCTTCTTGATCATCTTGCCGGTTAGGAGAATGCTATCCAAGAGTTCCTCATATGTGGGCTTATCCTCCTCACCAAACTCTTCATCGGACTCGCTCTTCTCATCTTCACTACTATCATCATCTTTGGCCATCAAGCAAGTAGGTGGTGGAGGTAGAGTCTCGGAGATGTTGGTGAGGGCTATGCCGGCCATCTTCTTTCCCTTGGAGGATGAGTCATCACTTTCTTCTTCTTCACTATCATCATCCGTGACCCACTCTCCAACAAAGAGTCCCTTGCGAGATGATCTTCTCTTGTCTTTGCCTCTAGAGCTTTCCTTCTTGACAAACCTCTTTCTTGTCTTGTACTTGCTTCTAAGGTCTTCTTCTTCATCATCGCTTGACTCTTGAGTCTTGTTCTTGCTCTTCTTGATTGGCTTCGGGCATTCCTTGGCAAAGTGACCCTTCTCCCCACAATTGTAGCACTCGACATCTTTCTTGTTGATGAATCTTCTCTTGAAGAAGTTGCTTCTCTTCATGAGGAGTGCTAGATCATTTGGATGAAGTTGCAACAAGTCTTCAACGTCTTCTTCAAGCTCTTCATCACTTGAATCTTGAGTCACCACCTTCTTCATCTTCTTACTTGATCCCTCGGACGCAAAAGCAAGATTCTTGGAGGGCTTCTCATCAAGCTTCTTGTCAAGGTTGTAGCTCTCGAAGGCGGTGATCTTCCCAAGTAGCTTGTGGGTGGTGAGGTCTCGCATGTCGGTGTTGAAGAGACATGTGATGAGTGCTCCATATTTCTCCCTTGGGAGAATCCTCATGATCTTCCGCACAAGGTCACCATCATCAATCTTGTCCTTCACACCGAGAGAGTTGATATCCTCTACAAGCACATTCAAGCGAGAGTAAGTGTCATTGATTAGCTCATTTGAAGACATGGCAAAGTCATCATATTTGTTCTTTAGCACATAGTATCTTTCCTCTTTCACGTCCGTGGAACCCTCATGAATTGTTGAATTTGTGTCCATACTTCATGTGCGGTACCCGCGGACTTGACTCGAGCAAAGACCTCTTTAGTGATAGCTTCAAACAAGGTATTTTTAGCTTTAGCATTTGCCTTTGCGAGATTCACATCAAGAGTACCAATGGGAGTCCTTAGAGAGACACCGGAACTTGTCACCTCCCATGCGATAGGGTCGAGAGCCTCGAGGTAAGCTTGCATGCGAGCTTTCCAATAGGCATAGTCGGTCCCATCGAACGGGGGCGGTCTACTATCTCTCGGCATCCTTACTCAAGGCGGTTAAGCCCTATTTGAGCAACGAGGCTCTGATACCACTTGAAAGGATCAAGGGCACCGAGAGGGGGGGTGAATCGGTGCGTCAACAATTTCTCCCAAACGTACTTTAGGCGTGAAGCGAGCAAGACTAGATATGGTGAAGACAAAAGCAAGCGATGCGCGCACACAATCTAGTCTATGCAACAAGCAACACCCTAACAAGCAATTCTACCAAGTAGTAAAGAGACAACCTATCATGCAATTCTACTAGCACATAAGGTAAATGCGGAAACGTAAATGCTAGTAAGTAAAGGAGATAAGGATAGGAATGCTCATGATTTTTCCCGTAGTCTCGGAAGGATGGCGCCTTCCCCTACTCCACGTTGGGTCACTCCCGCCGGAGTCTCGACCCCGTCCCTCCGCTCGAAGGCGATCCCTCCTAGAGCACACTTCACCCTCCGAGTGAAGTCGCGGGCACGTCCCGCCGGGCTCGATCCCGGGTACTCTTCCGGAGGTAAGGCTCCGCACGTGATGCGTGCCAAAGGGCGCTCCACTAGTGATGCTTCTTTCGCACGGGAAGCTCCAAGACCGTGTACAAACTTGTGTTGGCTTCCACACTCTCCTCGGACAGCTCAACACCGACGCCTAACCGGTCTAGGCCTCGCCATAGACCAAGAGTAACAAACCGAAGTGACTCTCTCAAGCTCACACTAGCCTAGAGATCAAGTGGATGCAATTGCTACTCTCTCAAGCACTAGGATCACTCCAAATCCTTCACAAGTGCTTCTCTCTCTTGCTCTTGGCTTCCTCTGAGTTTCCTGCACTCCAACAATGGCCAAGAGACCCCTCAAGGGCGGGCAACCAACTATTTATAGGCTACCAACCCAAAACTAGCCGTTGCCCAAAAGTGCCCTGCGAAACTAGAGACCGTACAAAGGACCGTACTGTCCGGTCTCTTCCAGACCGTATTGTCCGGTCTCTATTTCCAGGCGCATCTCCATCTTCTTCTTCATCTCCAATGAAGACCGTACTGTCCGGTCCCTAGGACCGTACCGTCCGGTCGATTGTCCGGTCTTCATTTCTTCCACTTCCAGAAACTTCAACTTCTCTGTCTGGAAATCCTCTGATGACCGTACTGTCCGGTCCCCTTGACCGTACCATACGGTCCATTGTCCGGTCTTCATTTTCTCAGCATCCCGAGACTTCACTTCTCTGTCTGGATCTTCAATGAAGACCGTACCATACGGTCCCTAGGACTGTACTGTCCGATCTCTTCGGCATAAGCTGAAAACTTGATCCACTTCTTGATCCTTGCTTCCAACTTCTCCAAACTTGGTTCCTCTTCTTCTCTTCAGCCACCCTAGCCCTCAAGAGACTCACAATGCATCCATTTGATCTCTAACCTAGTGTGCTCTAAGAGAACCAATTCGATCCCTCTTGATAGTCCGGTTTTTCCTATGGACTCAAGCTAGCATCTACACCAAGCCAACACTTGCTTGGTCTATCATGTCCTTAGCCTTGATCCATCTTCAACCTTGACTCCATCAAGTTCTCGATCCGAATTGTCGAGGCAACCAATCACCAAGTCGTCGATAGATAGAGTATGTGAGACGACGCTTCATTGACATGACCATTTGAATATCCTACAAGGAAATGTTAGTCACATCAATATGGTCACCCAATCACCAAAACATTCATACCTTTGGGATTTCCGAACTCCAATGGTCATGAAGCTTACACAAGATATACACCAATCTCATTCAGAAACTCTCAACTGAGAATACATAGAAAGCCCCTGCAAGATTGTTGGTTGTTCATGATTTTCCTTAGAACTATAAGATGGAGATCATCAATCATGATTCCTTTCCATCCCGCAAGCCAGAACTGCAAGAAGTACACCTTAGTTCACAACAAGAGATATTCAGGATAACAACTCTGCAAATATCCAAGATAACAACGATCATGATCAAGCCAGCTATCGAGTTATCCAAGAAACATGGGAATCACATTTTAACTCTTAACAAAGAAGCAACACAGTTGTATTATGTTTGTTTTCCTTATTAGAATCAAGTCATTAGAACATAACTCATCCTATCTCTATAGCTTTCAAACATATCAATCATGTCTTGACAAAAACTTTTCGGTGCAAGAACCTGTGGACATATAACCCTTTTAGCAAACACAATATAGCTAGCTTCATAACAACTAAGAGCTTCTTGAGCCCATACCACTATGAACTCAATAGTTTATCACAGAAATCGATGTTCCTATTATCAATTCAATATTTTTATGCAATAATCAATTCAAAATAAGGACACAATACAGAATAAAAAGACATGCAATCATCTCAGCAAAATACTCCTACGAAGTCAGCTCCAATAGATTCATAAAAGTTAAAACTTCAGGAGCATGACACCATGAACTTACTCAGGCCTCAAGGGAGAGCCATGTAGCAGATGCAGCGCCGTGCATCCATGATATCATCGGCAATGAGGTGGAGATCTTGCCATCTCTCATGTCATAGATAGTGCAACAACTTTGTCTCTGATTGGCAAATTTGAAGCAAGCTTCACCATTATTCTCGAAGAAAACGATCTGATCCCCCAACATATTGTATCGAGAAATGCAAACAGATCTACAATACGATTCACGTAGAAACAACACCTGGTCCTCCCCAATTGAGGTCATCTTATTCCATTGTGACTGCTCAAATATTGCCTCAAACGCCTCGACCTTGGCATGCCCATGTTCTGTGGCAGTGGCTATGGATTCTAGACTCATAACAGTTTTGCGAACCATCAACAGCTTGCCACATGATTCAACTAAATAGTCTTTCATCTTAATCACACTGAGGGGGTTGTCTACATAACTAAATGGGCATGTGGGAGTACCATTGATGACATGTTGAATTCGACAAACCCACGGATCACCAGTGTCGTGGTCCACTTTGATGTCAATGGAAAAGAGGCCCTTATCACGAATTCCAAGAGCATGTAGTGTTCCTTGATGGAATGACATATCTTTAAACATGTTACCCATATATACCGACCACCAGGAGGTGGCTCCAGGCTGGCACACTGCGATCCGAAGGCTCTGTCCAAAAGCAACGAATGCAACTATGAGGGAAGATGAACCAAAGATAAGTTTGATGATTAACATCTTTGGGAGACTCATCCCATCCATCAGGTCATTATCATTCACATGTCGGGCTCGAACACGAGATGTGGAAGGTAGTTTCACTGTGATGTTGGACAAGGGATCCCTAAGGAAATCACCGTCCTCACTTGAGAACACTAACCACTTGCCACAGACACCTGTGTAGCCCGAGCAGTTTGAGATTCGGAATGGTTTGCTTCGGGGTAGGCTGTACACAGTCCCATTTGGGATCACGAGCAGCGGCAAAGGCGGTGGAAGGTTGGCCTTTTGGGCGGTCTGGCGCCACTTCCTGCACACGGCAGAAAAGCGGACACGGTCGACATAGGTAGGTAGACAGCTAAGCACCAGACTGATAATATCTGGCAGCATCTCCGACCACTGTGGCGGCGTTGCCTTCTTCTTCTTGAGTCGAGAGTTTCTGTTTGGCTGCGAATTTTATTCCATTGTACAGCGTCTGCACACCTCTTGATCTTTGTATACTGAACAAAATAGCTGATTTGTCGTTGTTAATCATTTGCCCCGAACAACGCTCATATAATTCAAGGATACAGGCTAATGAAGTTTAGTGTGAAATCTTTTTATCTTGTTCAGAAAATACAACAGTTGGATTTCCCTCAAAAGTTCATTTGGAAAATAAAACTACCACTGAAAATAAAGATTTTCTTATGGCTTCTTGTAAAAGATAGAATTCTGACAAAAAGCAATCTGGAGGAGAGGGGGTGGAAAGGTGATAATAGCTGCATGTTCTGTGGTGTGAAAGAAACCACTGACCATTTGTTGTTTTCCTGTCCTTTAGCCAAATATGTCTGGGGTGTGGTGGTATGGACTTTTGATCTGAAAGGCATACCTTAGAATGCACAGGAAATGACAACAGTTTGGCTGGAAGGTGTCAGTAAAAAGAATAAGGATTTGGTGATCATAGGTGTAGCAGCTATTTGTTGGTCTTTGGAAATGTAGGAACGCAGCTTGTTTTCAGCATCAATTAATCACTGACCCTAATCTTGTGATATATTCAGTATGTTCATGGTTGGATTATTGGTCTTTATTGCAGCAGGAAAAGGAAGGAAGTAGGATGAAGGAAGGAACTAATTGCTTGAGGAAGGTGGCGGCTGATTTCAGCAGGCTGGCGAAAAATTGGGTGCCATTGCAAAGAAGGTTGGAAGCTCAGTAGTTGTTAGTTGCTATGCTCGGTCAGTGGTTCTGCTTGAATGTAAACCAGAGATGATTCACTTTTCTGTTCCTGGTAGTTCAGGCTGCGGCCAGTTGAGAACCTATTTGTAGGGCCGAGGTAGGGTGGGAGGGGCCCATTCCTCTGGCTGTCAATTTGGAGAGTTTTGCTGTCCCGGTCTTGTAAGATAATTACGGTTTTTATATATATTGAAACCGAGGGGGGCCCTCTTCTCTAAAAAAAAATATAATTCAAGGATACCTTGTAGCTGCAGCCTGCATAATGTCCTCCCTTGTTGCATGAATTAAGATCAAACTATCATCGGCAAACAGTAGGTGATAAACACTAGGGGCGTTCGGACAAATTAACTTTCGCTCCGCCAATCAGACATCTCCCACGGCCTTGTTTAATATAGTGCTGAAAATCTTGCCTCAAGCCTCTCTCCAGTTTAACCTTCAGGCAACATATTGGGCCGACCAACATCCCCGATCTGCATGTCCTGGCGATCTATGTTTTCCCCATACTTGGCCGAGGCCGCCATACCCGTATCCGATAGTTAAACAATACTCTGACACTTTGATATCTGCCCGATACATGTATTGGAGTATCAGAAAAATATGATTTAAAAATAAATAATTTAAGTCACGATGAAACCAACCTAGATCATAATACATCAGCCCCTCAACAGTATTATTAGCTTTAACCTTTCAAATTTTGGCCACTTGGTATGTTATTGTGATATTGTTGCCTATTTATACATTATATTTAATTATCAATTTTCTTTTATTGTATTGGTGAATTATTAACAAAAAATAAATGAACAAACATATATACGCGCATATCGGTGTATCCTTGTTTTTGGACACCACCGTATTGGCATATCGCTATACCGTATCCCCATACCCATATCGCGTATAAGGAAAACATTGTTTTCTTTTGTCTATGGGTACGGGGATACTGGTATGGCGATATTGTCTTCGGAGTTTTGAATGCGATTAATGTCTTACAAAGTTATAATTTGCACAACCTATTGTCTCATATTACCTTTTTTTTTTACAGGGACGGAGGCAGGGGCCATGCCCCCCCCCCCCCCCCCCCTCAAGAAAAAAAAAACACTTTGAAAACTCTTGATCTCATATGAAATTTTTTTTCAACGCAAATTTACATGTTTCTCCTCCATTGGCCCCAGCAAATTTGTTCCTAGCATAACGAGAAAAAAATATGATTTCGCACTCCGTCACTGCTTTTTTATATGAGAAATGTTGTGCATCCAACCTCCGTGGTAGACTCCTGTCCGTCTGAGGTGATCTAGCGTGCATGTTGCCTTTGTTGAATAATTGCTTATCTCTACTTAGATGCTTTTAGATGCTTGGGTTATACCTCAATCTACCACAAGGGAAGTACCTATAGTGCTGCTCTTTTTATATATGGAAAACATTGTTTTCTTTTTGTTCGAAAGTAAAACTGACACCGGTTTGGTACTTCGGGTCCTTTTCCCAAACAATCCCCTGCTCGGTTCGGGACTCTTTCCCCAAACCCTCTGACGGCGCTCCACACTCCATCCACAGCCGCCGGCTCCTACACCCCGACACCGGCAGGAGTACGATTCCGCCACCGCGGCAATCAGTCTCTGGTGCTAAATCCGAACAGCCCTTGCGAATCCCATTCTCAAACCTTGGGAAATATAGAATAGTTCCCTCATGAACTGAATCACAGATCTACAAGGTAGAGTTGGGGACTTCCTCAATTTGACCACTCAACTTGGCTAGGGAAAGGCCACATGGGCAATTTCTTGGCAATCCAGCAAATCCAACAGCAACAGGGGCACGATCAATGGTACGTAACATCCCTTCCTTCTGCTACATGTTAGAATCATCGCTACCTACTCATATTGCGTTCAGTTTCGATGGCCCGGTCAAGGTGTTTGGCAGGGCCGTAGAATAGCTTGTGTAAGTGAAGTGACAACACAAGGCCCAAGGCCCCAAATTAGTGCTACTAATTAACTATATTAGGGGTCTTGGCCTAGTGGTTAAGGCATCCGAGTAACACCTCTCAGGTCCTGGGTTCGACTCCCGTGGGAGCGAATTTTCAAGGATTTAACGGCATTTGTGCTTTCAGTGGTAGGCGACGCTCCCGTCGACAGCGAGGCGCCAGTGGTGACTTCGTATCTCTAGATTTGCCGGCTCAGTCTTCGAAGATGCTTATAGGGGTAGGGTTTGCGTACGTGTGTTCATAGGGGTGAGTGTGCGTGCGTTGTGAGTGTCTGAGTTGTACTGTGTAATCTCAAAAAAAATTAACTATATTAGGAATAGAAATAATTAATCTACAATGATTAATTATCCATATTCGAAAGCATCCAAAGCGCTTTCCCCCTTTGTCTCTCTTTAGTTTTGCTGCACCCGCTCCTTAATCATGGTTAAAATTGATTAATGTATCTTAGGGCTCCTACTAAATAATATTTTCAAAGAAAAACATTCTTTGTGACATAGAGCCCAAGGTGCTTTACGTTATCTAAAATGAATGCTCTTGGTTCTTCTCTTGTGGCCACCTTCCATCTGTCTTATCCTTTTGATATTATCAATCGAATATAGTTGATTTTGCTGAACCGTATGGTGCTAGATCTTTGGACATTGGGTCTACCACTCAGCATCTCCTCGAGTCTCAAGAACATGCATGTTGCTTCTTAATTGTGATCATGAAATTGAATAGTAAATCTTTCACCATTTCTATTGTAGTTCTTTGTTTCTATTTTGAAATTTGAAGGTGTTCATGTTCTCAAGAACCTGAATTTGCATAATGTTTTGGACAATCTCTGCATGATTGAATTGAAACAAATCGTCAAGTTTGTCGGCATGTAACACTGGAGGAGAATGCGTCTCGGTAGTGGTGGCGAGTCGAAGGCGCCACCATCGATGAATAATTAGGTACTACGGGCCCTCCTTTGTCTCATCATTGTCCTTCATGGCTATGACTATGGGCTAGTGAGAGTTTGGTTTCCGGTGACATTCATCTGAATGTTGCTCGGATTTGTGTTTTCCCATTGTGAATATGGCGAAGGAGGTGGCGATGGCTCGGCTACGGGCTCGACGACGACGAGTTCTTCATACTTTCATGTGAAATATCAGTTTACTCTTTTTTTGCGAAAGGGTTGGGTTTCAGCTTTCCTCCGTCGGAGATGAGGATGATGGTGGTGGATGGTGAGATGGTCGTGTTCTTTCAGATTGGAGTTTTTGTCCGTGACATATCCGTCTGGGATGGTGATCCTAGATGGTGGAATTTGCGGCACTTTCAAAATTTCTTGTCTTCCATCAATGGTGTTTGCATTGATGGGAATGCTACTGTAATCAAGGATGTAATTTTCTTCAATATTAATGAAATTCCTTTTTTGCAAAACAAAAAAAAAATCAAGAGGTGTGGACGGCAAGAGGTCATGAGATGTTTTGTACGTAAAACTTCAAATGATCGTTATTTGAGATTCCTGGATCACATTGGCCAAGCTTGGACTAAAATATTTTCATATCTCAAAGATTGTGTGTGGCAGCGGATCCAAAGGATGGAGGGAAATGCCAGCTGAAGCTGCTACTTGGGAGAATTTGTGTTGTGCAGAAGAGGTTCCCAATGTAGTTGCTTGGGGACGATAAGCAAGTTCTCAAGGGGAGGGAGGTGGAACACATCATCCAGAGACTGAATTGTGTCGTGTAAGAGCAGTGAAGGTGGGTTTTGTCAGTGCATCTTCTTCAGCGCAAACTTGCAATGTGCGTTAGCGCGTGAGTCGCAGTAGGTGTGCGTACGTGGCCCCAAGTGATTGGTGAGTAATTTTTTTTTGTGGGGTGGGCGAGTGATCAGTTAGTGCTGCCAGGCTATATCAGCTGCTGGCTGTAACCGAATGACTTGAGAAACGAAAAAGTACAACGATTCAGTCCCAAACTTATTCCTCACGCCTCTCTATTCTTTCTTTCACTAGCACTACGTGATTTAATGTGACGCTAGCTTGGCAGAGCCGAAAGAGAAAAGGGAGAGGCAGCGCGACTCCGCTCGCCGTCCACCTTGCTGGCCTTGAGGGCGGCGCTCCTCCCTCCTGGCGTCCTGCCGGGGCTGGCCTTTTGGGTCATGCAACGGCGGATGGTGGGCGGCGTCGAGGTCGACGGTGTGGTCCCTATGATTAGGGTTTGTGCCTTCCATGACGGCGGGGTCAGAGGAGGCGTCGGCGGCGTCTGCATCGTTGGTTTCTTCCCCACCTTGAAAGCATGGAGGCTTCGATGTCGCGGCGGTGATGGTGTGGCGGATGCGTCCTCATCTTCGGCGAATAAGGTACTCCGGCCCCTTCTTCGTTGGTGTCGTGGCTCTTCCGGGCCAAGATACAGAGCTAGTGAGGTTTGTACCTGCCGATTCTCAGTCTTCGCATGAGGATTGGGGTCGTGTTGGGTTTGGTAGGGTTAGGGTTTCTTCTTCTAAAGGAGTTGGTCCTGTGTTGCTTTTGGAATTTTTCGGGATTGCTTGTGCTGGATTCGGAAGCGGTGGCGATGTCCTATACCGTCCTGGCTTGGAGCAAGGAAACTGCTAGTGTACACTCAGATCGAAATCATGTTCGTGGTCAATCCTTTTGGGACTAAGGTTTCGGAAGGTGTCGATTGCGGCTTCTTCAATGTTTGTGTTTTCCTTGGCTTTCGGGGGAAGAGATGGATGTCAATACCATTGTCGGAGGAAGTCCATGTTTTTCTGGAGAACCGGAAGAATGAGATGGTCAATCCCGAGGAAGAAGATGAATAGTGCTAAGGTCCTAGTTATGTCTAGGTTGGTTTCGATCTTTTTGGTCCAGTTTGTAATATGGGGCTGTAATACTTCTTAATCTTATTATATAACCCTTCGCAAAAAAAAATATATAACAGCACTACAACGGTGGACCAAAATTACACAACATCGGCTGTTTGGGTGAACCGACGCTAGAAATGGGTGATTGTAGCGGCGGATGTCAGCACCCACCGCTGCAAACTGAAGATCAGAGGCGCGCGGTAACGACATTTGCTGCTACAAATCAATGAAAAAAAATTTAAAAAGGCATTTGGTAGGCAACGGGACCACCATGGGTCCCACCACACCGCCCAATCCATGTGTCTGGATCACGCGCCGCCAACATGGTCTGAGCGCCGCCGTTGCCGATGTGGTCCACACGCCGCCGTTGTAGTCGAGGTTCCGCGTCACCGTTGTAGTAAAAGTGCCGCACTCCAGATCTAGATCTACAAGGCATCCCGTCGTGCCCCACGCCGCCACCGTCGATGTCGAGGTGCCGCGCCGCCAAGCCCCGCTCCCTCCTCTTCGCCCTCGTACCCGACACCAGATCCACTCGCCCGGAGCCGAGGACGACGAATCGCGGGAGCAGGAGAAGTCCGGGAGGAGGAGGAGGCCGTCCCGATCCTGTGCAAAGGTGCTCGGTGTAGCCCTCATCGTCATCGTGCGCCGTTGCCGTCACCGCCCAGCCCCGCGCCCTCCTCTTCTTCGCCGTGCACTGAGGAGGGTGGGGAGGGAGCCGCCACCGCACGCCGAGGAGGGTGGGTAGGGAGCCATCGCCGCGCATCGAGGATGGTATGGAGGGAGCCGGCGCTGCTCGTACCTCCGCCGCGTGTAGGAGAGAGGGGAGAGGGAGCCACCGCCGCACGCAGAGACAGAGAGGATAGGAGAGGAAAAGAGGGGGGGGGGGGGGGGGGGAGATAGGGTTAGGGTTGAGGTGAACGGCAGCCATTTAAATAGAGTTATCCATGGGCCGTCTAGATGGGCTTAACGTGGGCTGACCAGGCGGCCTGATAAGGCCCAGTAAGACCATTGTCTCCTTTTTTTCTTATTATTTTCAAGATATTAAATACCCTTTGTAACGTAATTTGTATATGAAAATTATAAACCTTTTTACATTTTTGACATGTAATAAAATACATATAGTTTGTTGCATATGATTTTATTTTTTTCTAATTCTATTTACTATATACTATAATTTAAACAAATTTGTGTTTTTTCAAAAGTAAATTTCAAATTGAACTATATGTACACAAAAAAGATGCAAAAGATTGTACAAAAGATATATTCAGGCTCATATTCAAGCAAACAATTGAACAAAAAACTTGCCTAACATATTGATGAAAAAGATCAATGATTTTCTATGGATAGTCCAAACTTGTATCTAAAAGGTATCGCAAGATTAATTGTAAAAAATCTAAATTAGGTCAGAAAATTCTACCAATTGGCATAGCAGCATATTTTGGGTATATGAGATCTCTATAAAAATTTCAAATGATTTGACTAAAGTGGGAATATACATTGTTCACAAATGGATACATCACTCTTATAGTTTCATACAACTTAAGTCAAACATTGAAGTTTGCATCACTTGAAATATTTTTTTGAACACATATGAGTCATAAATTTGGCACAAGCTTAAATTTACCTTAATATAATAAAATATGATGTAACATTGGCAATTGTTATGAAAAAATCGTATGAAAATATTTATCTTAGTGATATAAATTTTGAAGAAAACAAGTCATGTGAAAACAATAAAATATACAGCAGTGTAGCATACAAACATATATTCCTAATCTAAAGAGCATGATTTTAGAAGAAAATAGAAAAAAGAATCATCAAATTTAAAGCTCGTACGAGGGAGAAATACCAATTACAAAGTTTAGCTCAAGATTAAAAAAAGAAATATGAACTTTGTTGATGTTCTTCAGCAACTATTTTTAGCAAGGGTCCATACCGCGGTCCGTCGCTATTTTTAGCGACATAGATCACCTTATGGACCGTCTCTAAAAATGTTGTGACCATTTTTAGCGGCGGATTTTGTTTGAACCGCTGCTATTCTAAAATCTGGTCCGCCGCTGTAGTGCCTTTTTGTTGTAGTGTTTCTGAATTCCCCAATACTCTATGAGATTTATCTCTTTTTATCCATCTCACGTTTTAATCTTCGGATTGGTGGCTACGGGATATTACAAACTTGCAGAAGAAAGATGCAGATATAGAGCTTTCATAAGGAGCTTGCCTTTGTAAAAACATTAAAGAGAAATTCCCTGGTGGACAAGGGTTACGGCGTCCCATAAGAGAAAATGTGACTTTCCAACATATTTAAATGTCTCAAAAAATTGCATATGTAGTACATTAAGAGTTAAAACCTGCAAAAACTTGCTTCCAAATTCATCTTCTACATTGAGTAGCAAAAACGATAAGTGGCACTGCTGTCACATGATTAGTAATGCCAGATTGTTTCTTGTTTATTTTGTTTCTAGGCTTCTAACATGTTTCCTTAACTTCATGTGTACTACATACATGATATTTTTGATGAATTTTTTTAAACATTGTTAGTTGCCAATTCGCTAAAGGGGACGCCGGAACCCCAGGACGTAAAATTTGCACTCTTTTTTAAATCCACAAATTTAGTGGTCTGTAACGCAGTTCAGAATTTTAAAAGAACTCCGCAGACAGTCATTCAATTTCTAGCACCTATAAAAAAAATGTCCACGCCGATTATAGGAAGTTAAACAAAAAGAATCAGATAGAGTATGTATTACTAATTTTTTTTAGAAAGGGGAATATATTTCAAATGTATTACTAATTAAAATAATATATGACAAGCTTTATTTACCTGTGAAAAATTCATGGATAGAGCAAGGCATATACGGGATTGTGCAATTTTGCAATGGCAAGTAAAAAATTAGTTTTACCAAATATAATACCAAGACATCATGGACTCGCAAGTGTTAAAAGATCACTGTAATATAGGTCAGATAATAAACATATCCATGAGACAAACTTTCTACCGTAGCGACATTTGCATCTTGGTCCTTAGGAAGGAAAGAGCCATGCCGCCGCGGTGCCAGGCCTCCACAACACCTCCATGGGTATTGTAGTGTATCGGAGGCGTTCCCTTTTGTCATATCGTAGACACTGCAACAATTCGGGCTCTCCGTGCTGTACCATGTTTGATCCTTATCAACATTCTCCAAGAAAAAGGTCCGGACCCCAGGCACCTCATCTTGAGAAACACACAACAGCCTTAGAGCATCGTTGACGTAGAAACAACACCTGGTCGTCTCCGATCGTCGTCACTTCGGTCCACCGTGCCTGCTTCAAGTCAGCCTTGAACACCGGAAACTCGTTCCGTCTAGCTCCATGAACTGCTGCATTCTCTGAATGAGGTAGTGTCCACCTGCCACTGATCATCCTGCGCACCATAAGCAACCCGCCACGGGATTCCACCAGGTAGAACATCTCCCCGAGGAAATCGATGGCTCTCAATGCTCGATTGGTGGCACCACCGATGAGCTGCTGGATTTGAGAAACCCATGGATCACCGGTGCTGCGGTCGACGCCAATGTCGATGCAGAAGAGAGCGCCACCAAGGTAATCAAGGGCATAGAGCTTTCCCTGACATCCCAGCATAGTGATCAACGTGCATTGACCAATGACCACCAGGAAGAAGCTCCAGGCTTCCATACTGCAATGAAATCCCAGCGTAGTGATCTTGAAACCTGACATAGGCCGCAATGAGGTGTCGTGAGCAACATATAGTCATCACTCGCAAATCTCGCATGCCGGACTCCGCGTGGGACGGGACGGGAAGCGTCACGGTGGCGTCGGAGACCAGCCATCTTCCACTGACAAACTGGAACGTCGTTCTGTCGGGGAGGCTGTGCACGGTGCCGTCTGGGAGCGCGAGCAGCGGCAGCAGGGACGACGACGCCTGCCGCGGCAGCGCACCACTGGGCGCACACGACGGCGAAGCGGATGCGGTCGACGCCGCCAGCAGACAGGCGGCGGAGCACCGTGGCGGCAACCTCCGGCTGGAGGTTCCGACCACGCGGACGGCGGCGGCGGCGCCACTGGCAGTCCACCAGCGGGGAAGTAACTGCTGGCCATGGCCAAGGTATTGGATGCCATTGTGAAGCATGAGGCTCACCAACAGCAGCGAGATGATCGACCCTGGGGAGCTTCACCGGCTAGCTGCAGGCTTCTCTAATTAAGGGCCTGTTCTGCAGCTCAGCAGCTCCGGCCAGCTAGCTTTCTCTAAAAATTCTTAGAGCTAACCGTCATCTGTAGCTCCTGAAGCTGGAGCTGCGTACGATAAGAGTGTCTTCGATCATGACATCTTGTTCTTATTATGGCGGTATGGCCTATAACCAACAGTTTAAACAGCTTAATTTTATTCAATAAACTTCAAATGTAGCATAGATTTAATTCGAGCTCGTGCTTGGTCTAAGTTGCCAGCTCTTCAGTTTTGCACCTTTCTTTAGCAAGAATAATGATGATAATACACTTTTTATCTCTTTCTATAATTTTTAGCAAGCATAACAATGATAATAAACTTTTAAGCATCCTTTGTTAAATCAGCTAATTTTCAAAGTTTACCGAATGTAGGAATTTACAAACAAACTAGAAGCATGAAACTATCGGCCTCCTAAACAGAATCTTAAGGGTTGGACACAAGTTCAGGTGAAGTAGAGTACAAATAATATAATATACACTATCTGGGTTTCATGGCAATTATAGGCACATAGCCGCATTACATGATTTACACGCAGTTTACGAAATCCAAGATGTATGGCAGTTTCATCCAGCTAGTTTTGCTTTCGAGGAATTTCATCCAGCTACTTTAAGTGAAAATTCATAAATAATACCAACAAACATCATCCTTTGGATTAGAGCAGCAATCGTCTTTTCTATTTTTTGAAACATCAGAAACAATAATTTTGGAGCACCAATCAACTGTCTTATCTCATTACACAAGATACAAGATGGATCTTGGGCATTCATCCTAAAATTCTGTAACAGGAAACACCTTTGTCTGAAATTAGTACCTAAAATTAAGCATTGAACAATCAACCAACTATTCAATATTATAGAGTACAGACACGAACAGACTAGTAAAAATTGTTCAACGTCCCACCTCAGTCTGATGGGAAAAGCCATGCCGCACCAGCACCCCTGGAGCCCTTCCACGAGATCATTGGTAGAGGGGTGGATAGCTTGCTCTTTTTCTTGCTGCAGTCACAAGAAGTTGAGCTATTTTTCATGTCGTCATAACAATAACCCCATCCCTGATAATTCTTGTAGTCATCCAAGAACCAGACACGGTTGCCTGTCATGTCGCACTTAGGCATGCAAACATCCCTTGAGCACGGTCCTAGAAACAGTGCTTGATCGTCCCGCAGGGTGGTCACCTCGACCCACTGTGACCGCCCGAAGTCAGCCTGGAATGCAACAAGCTCAGGCTCATACAGACCAGCATAAGTGTGTATCTCTGATTCACGGTGAGCTACATGATTTCTTCTGCACACCATTAGCAAGGAGCCATGCGATTTGACCAGGTACACCATCCTATTCAATATAAGGTAGGGCGACTTGTTGATGACCTGTACAAACCGAGCAACCCGCGGGTTACCGGTACTGTCATCCACGACGATGTCAACAGCTAAGAGGCTCTCATCATCATCAACGACGTACAGCTTCCCCTGGTAGAATGCGATGTCAGTAATTCGAAAAGTCCGGTTCCATAATACTGACCACAAGGAGGCTCCTGGCCGGCACACAGCAATCCGGCAGCAACCATTGCTCGAGAATAGTGCAGCTACAAGGTGGGGCGAGCAGACGACTAGTTTGATGATGGTGAAGCTAGTCTCCGAAAAATCAGGGTCGTCGGAATCATCATCCTCGTCTGAGTCTGAGTAATCACCCTCGTCACGAATGTGACACGGTGCAGGAAGGCTCATGGTATCCTCATCATCTGAGTATGAATCATCACTTTGGTAATGAACGCGGCCCAGTGTAACACAGGCCACGGCATCCTCACTTGAGTCTGAATAATCACCGTCACTGCCATCGCGACTCGGTGCAGGAAGGGTCATGGTAGCACCGGAGAAGGGATCCACCAAGAGCAGGTGGGAATAGCGCGAGATGAGGAGCCAGTTGTCACAAGCCGTGATGAAGCCTTCTGTGCTGTAAGGGAAGCGGAGCGCCACGCTCGTGGGGACGCTGTAGAAGGTGCCGTCCTTGAGCGCGAGCAGAGGAAAAGGCGGGGGCAGGCGAGCCTCCCGCGCGACGGCACGCCACTCGGGACACACGGCGGCGAAGCGGATGCGGTCGACGCGCGCGGGAAGGTGGCGGAGCACGAGGCCCGCGAGCTCCGGCGGGATGTCCGCCCACGAATGCGATGGTGTCGTCGCCATGGGCCGATCCGATCTCCTGAAAAATAAAAACAAAGAAACAACTTGGATCAGCGAGGCCGGGCACATTGTTTATGGGGAAGCCGGAAGGGCGTCACCGCAGGCATAAGCGCCTCGCGCGACGCGAGCGAGCGAAGGGCAAGGAGATGCGATACGTCGAACACCTCGTGTGCGCAAGCCAGGCACACGGCGAGGGCGATCGGGGGAAAAGGAGGATGCGGAGGAGATAAAGAGAGGGAGAAGTTGGCACACCTGAAGCCGATGGCGTGGGGAAGCGGCGGATTCCGGTGACCGGGCGGCGCGCTCCTCCTGCTCCGGCCGCTGCGGCGGTGATGGTGTCCGGGACGCGACGCGAGGCGAATGGCGGTGGACAACTCTGCTTGGGGCGAGAAAAAGAAGAACGTCTTGGGCCATAACGCTTGACATAGAGCCAAGCCCAATAACAAAAACCAGGCCGGCCCACCATGTCTTCTGAGCCCAATCCAACAACCCGCAACAGGTGCAGGCGCCCGCCGACCGGGAAGCTTCCCGCCACCGAGTCAACTCACACCCGTACGAACGGCCACCCACTCCACCACCCGCCCCACGGCCGGCGTTGGGCCCACCACACATTCCACCGGCCCCACTCGTCATTCTCCTCCGCCTAAGCCGCCGCCGCGTCACACAAGCCTATACCTCGCTTCGCCGCGAGTCCACCACCAGCCGCACGCACGCACGCACCAACTCTCTCTCTCCAACCTCCTCGCCGCCGGCTCGATTCGATTCGATCGAAGCGGGCGGAGGAGGAGAGGCAGGGGGCTTCGGATGGGCGCGGCTTCGAGAAGGCTCTAGAAGCGCTCCTTCGCGTTGCTGTTGGCGGCGGCGGCAGCGCCGATGGAGGAAAAGCAGCTGGCGTCGTCGCCGCTGATCCCGCCGCCGTCGGAGGTCGACCTGGAGGCGGGCACCGGCGCCGGGGACCAGCTGCAGTGCCGGATCTGCCTCGAGACCGACGGTGAGTCGTAGGATTCGGGAGCTGCCGCCGCCTGTTGTTTCGTGACTGTGGGGTTTGGTTCGCAGGGCGGAGGGGATCTGACTGCTTGTGCGGGTGTGGTTGGTGTGCAGGGAGGGACTTCATCGCGCCGTGCAAGTGCAAGGGGACGTCGAAATACGTGCACCGCGACTGCCTCGACCACTGGAGGGCCGTAAAGGTGAGAGCTTTCCCCTCTCCTGGATGCTGCTTTATCGGACTTTGCTTCGAAATCGAGCAAAATGGTGTGGTTGAGGTCGAGAAGGGAAGGGTTTCAGCTGCTCTCATTCCAGGGAGCTGTTATTTGAGCTGTGTCGAAGTCCACCGACTGATTTAATTGTGTGGATGTCGTAACTTCATTTGCTTGATTATGTTAATGCCGGAACTTCTGGATGTGTGCTATAAGTTAGTAGCTTTTTCCTGGGATTTGTTGCCATGCAGTGTCTTGTGGAGTTTGGGATAGATGTTCTTGCTCTTTGTTACCTGGGGCTAGTGATTAGCAGCATTCATTTTATATATCATGGTTTGATCTGAGTTTACAAGTATTCATGGAAAGATTTGATGAATGTGTCGAAGGTTGCTATACCATTAATCGCATACATTGTGAATATGTGGACGCCTTTTACCTTCTAGAGGCGTTATATTTTTATAAATATACTTGTTGGAAATTTGGAACATCTTGTTTTCTCTATAGCGATGAGCCATTAGTTATGACCACCTAGCTAGCAGGACATTAGAGATGAATGATAACCCTCGACTTCATATAAGAGCCATTTTTTCATATTATTTTCCTATGTCTGATTATTTTCATTATCAAGGTATGCTAGTTCAATTCTTAATGAAATCACTAGGCCTAGTTTTTTCCCCAAGATACATTGCATATTTGCATACCTTTAATATTATCTTCCCTGAGAAATACCACTCAAATTTTTGCTTCTGTAACCAGTTTGATACAACTAATCATAAATTATATGGATAATTGTGTTTGATCCGTCAGGTCTCTGTTTCGTAAGGATTTATTGCTGAAATATTTGTTTATCTGACAAAGTTCCCCACTTTGAATCTATGTCGCTGTATGTGCATAACTTTCAAAACTTTTGTAAATATATCTTGGTGTTTTTTTTTTCCTTAATCAGGCTTGTTTCTATATCGTGATGAAATGTTTTCTCAATCTGGATAAAAAATCTTGATGAACAAGTTACAATTTTAGGAAAGTTCTCCCTTGTCAGATAGATAAAAGTTGACATGGATTACTTGAGTTGACCGAAAGGATATCCTTTTGAAGTTCATTAATTTCTGAATTTCATCTTCATGAACACTTCACATAGAAGTTAGGTTTTTTTCTTGTTTTATTGGCTTACAATTGTGTTTCCTTTGAAAATATTAATTGTGTGTGTCACTGTTTGTTAGACAGGTGTTCCCATGTCCAAATCTGGTAGTTAGTATTGCAAAGTCTGCTTTCTTTTAGGGTGTTCGAATGTCTACATCAATTGGAAGTTGTGCTGGTAGGTAATGGCAGATGGATGTTCAGATAGGGTTGGAGGGTCAAGTTATACCATGAAAACATGTTACTTCTGACTAATGTGGAGTTATAATTTACTGTTTACACGAATGGGCTGAACTTTTTCTATCAACCTCACTCTTTATACCGTGTTGGATAAAAATGGATAGTGTTCTCCTGAACTGTTGATCTTTCTTTCATGACCTGTAGCTTACCATGCTTTGATGTCTTCATATGCAGGAAGGGTTTGCATTCTCTCATTGTACAACCTGCAAGGCTCCATATTACTTGAGAGTTCATGTCCACACAGACAGGAAATGGCGAACACTGAAGTTCCGTTTCTTCGTTACTAGGGATATACTATTCATATTTGCTCTAGTTCAGTTTGTAAGTCATTGAATTTTTCTTTTCTTCTCCTTCCATTATCTACGCTCTGTTGAATGAAAAATAGTATTATCTTATTCTTTGATTCAGGTCATCTCTGCATTGGCGTATTTGGTACATTTTATTGATGGGTACCAGCAATATTGGTTGAGGACAGCCTGGGGTTTTGATAATGAAGTTAGCTTTTATTATATATGTGGTAAACTACTTTACCATTCCTTTATTACTATTTGGACCTTTTTGGCGTGACTGTTTGATAAAATTGTGCCCTGATTCTGAGAATTTTCTGCGTGATTGCTCACTATATATCTTCATTGACGGCATGAGATTCAAATTTGTAAAAAAAAATGTGAAGAAAGTAAAATGTATTAATGGTATGATTAAGTATATTGTCTTTGCTATTATGAACATAGGTATTTATTTGGAGGTAAGATGCAAAATGCCTTGACAAGCTTTGCTTACAACTTAGGCCCTGTTTGGATCAATGGGACTGATTGTTTTAATTTTAGTCCCTAGAGGATCAAACAGGAGGACTAATTTTTAGCCCATCAAGGGACTAATAATAATCCTAATAGGGACTAATAGTAATCCTTATGGACTAATTAATCAGGACTTCAAACAGGTAACTGAGTAATTGTTAGCTGACTAGTTGTTAGTCAGCTAACTTTTAATCAGGGACTAACTGTTAGCTCTATGAATCCAAACAGAGCCTTACTCAAGCATCTTTCCAATAAAAGTTCAGCCCAGTTGCTTATGTAATGATAATTGCTCATAAAAAGGCGTGCATGTGAAGAAACTAAGTTCAGAGCGCATACATTGAAAGTTGTCTCATTCAAAATATCGATTTTGGTAACATGAGCCAAGCTGCTAGTTTACGAGGAGCACTATGCTGCTAAGATTTTCATCGCTTCTCTTGCACATGTTTTACTCTTGAACTAACGGAGTACCTATCTCCTTGTTGCAGGTGCATTATTGTTTTTTGCTTTGTTGGGGTTATCAGGATGCTTTATAACTTGTTATGACCGGAGAGTACGGAATGATTTGGCTCAGCCTTGTCGAGAATTGTGTCTTTGTTGCTGTCAGCCAGGGTATACTTCACTTCAGACTTTACATTACACTATATAGTGGCTAAAGAATCATATGTTAACCTGAAATATGTTGGTCAACATAGTTGATATGTGGTAAAGGCAAAAGTAACATAAAGAGTGCTGCATTCTAGTGGATTTGGTGCCGAGCTTCAGATGGAGATTATGAATGGACTGATATCACTTGCATAATTTATCAGATCCAAGCATGTTTTCTATTGCGCATATATATTTATTTGATGCTTTTTGATACCTTTTCACAGTTCCGTAGTGTGTGTTCTATATATCGTCCGACACTTGCTTTGTTTCAGGATGTGTGCAGATTGCCATCTACCAGGCACCCTTTGCATGTGGACCGACTGCACTACATGCTTTGAAGGTTGTGCAACTACTGCTGGCGAATGTGGTGGGTGCTTGGGAGGCGCTGGGGAGGCAGGATTACCGTTGCTCCTCATCATGGGGGTGATAGTCCTGGGGCTGTTCACAGTAATTGGCATATTCTACAGCGTCCTTGTAGCGACAATGGTTGGCCAACGAATCTGGCAGCGGCACTACCACATTCTTGCTAAAAGAATGCTAACCAAGGTGAGCATCACTGATCACTGATCCACCAGTTATTTATCCAGCCAGCCTGTTCGCCTGGCCTTCTGCTTATCAGCCGCTATAGTGTTCGTAGTTATTTCTTCTACAGCCGCTACAGTGTTTGCAGTTATTTCTTCATCAGCCGCTACAGTAAAACGGCTACAAAACAGCCTGCCGAACAGGCTGATCATGGTCATACATAATGTTGGTTTTGTGCTTTCCAGGAATATGTTGTAGAGGATGTTGACGGGGAGCGCACGGACTGGTGTCCTCCACCACTCCCTGCAGAGCACATCAATCAGCTTAAGTCTCTTGGACTTCTATAGTTCATGCCATCAGGTCGATTGCAAGACAATGATTATGACCTTAGGAGTCAAGCGCGGCACCAACCCAGCTGTACAGGAGGCAATACAAATGCAGGAGGCCCAGGTGCTCTGGATTCTGCGGCGTAATTTAGCGATATTGTCGTCTTTTTTCCTTGTACATTGTAACCAGGAAGATTATGTTTGGAAAATGACAAACACAGTAAACTTTACATCAAGAAAATGGCTCACCTTACTGAATCACAGCGCCACATTGTTGAAACAATTCAACGCAATCATATGCACCAGCTGGTGTTATAGATTGTTTTGTCGGAAACTGAGAACTGGTGATCTTCTGTGTGATCCTTTTTCGTTATCTTTGCTGAGCTAGGCATACATATTCTTCTAAATATATCCTATATTTGACTCGATTCTTCGAAGAAGGAAATTTCAAGTTTCAAGCTATGCAAAACGCAACACTCGTCCATATTGCTCAAAATTTCATTCCAAAAAAAGGGCAAAATAGAAAACAATTAGAAGGCCCAAAAAAGCGTAAACTCATCAGCCCAATAAACTGGGCTTAAATTTGTCGGCTCACTGGGTCCAACTTCAATTGTCGCCATACAAGCTTCGCAGCTTCTGCTGAGCCCGCAGCTGCGACACTTCGCTTCGCTCTCTCCCTCCCGAGTCCCGACCTCCCCCAACCGAATCGGAAGCAAATCCGGCGAGCCGCCGCGGCGGAGTGAAACGCCGGCGTGAGCAGGAAGACGCGGGAAGGATGGATCCGGACGCGGTGAAGTCCACGCTCTCCAACCTGGCCTTCGGCAACGTCATCGCAGCCGCCGCCCGCAACTACCAAAAGGTGACTCACGCGTCCTCCTCTCTCCAACATTCCAGTGCCACCTTGCGCGGCTGGGGCTACGCTGTGATCCCGCCGTGTCTCTTGGAGCTATCCGATGAGGTGTCTAGCTGCACCGGCGTCCTGGATCTCTTGGGACGGCGCGCGCTGATGCGGTTGTGATTCTTTGATTTCAAAGGGAAGTCGAATTCGGTGCCTGCGGATCGATCTCTAGATTGCTAGCTGGAGAAGTGGAGAGTGGAGTGTGATCCATCCTCTAGGTGGGGCAATTAATGGGATGCATCCATTCCAGAATCATTTAGGTTTCTGGAGTCGAATTAGTGATGGTTCTTATGAATAAAGCCGTCCCATGGGTTTTCAGACGAGCTATGTTTAGTAGTGGCAGTGTTCTAGATTATTGGTGGGAGAGTGATTTGTAGAACCAGTAACCAAGTTTTTCTCCTATCACGGTTGATGTTATCAGTCCGTGCCAATCCTTGTTTTGAGGTCCTCACTGAAAATGTATATGATAACGATGTGTTTCTTCCAGTTGACTTATAGTTTGAACTTTTCGATTTTACAGTGTTGTGTTTAGGGTACAACGTGTCATTATGAAAACTAGATTTTGATGATTTATGATGTCTCAGGTAGTTTGGATACAGTAATGCGTTTAGCAAAAGAATTCCTTTCAACAATATAAACATGGCTAGGTACAGGATGGTTTTAGTAACGTTTAGTACTATCAAAATTTTAGCCAGGCTAGGACCATGAAGTGGTGAAGATTGGTACTTTTTTTGTGTCCCATATACATCAAAGACTGAATTCCGTAGATTGAAAATAATATCTTGCCTGGCTGTCCTGCAAATTTTTTGGTGTAGACATGTCGGCAAACTATTTTGTTCCTATAAATTTTATTTTTCACAAACAAATTTACAGTTTTGTTGGCCCATGATAGTTATTTGTTTCGCTTATCTATGTGTGTGCCTTTTCTTTTCTTTGTAATGTGGTTGTTAATACCCTTTTGTTTTTACATTATTTTAATTCCCCTTCTCCTAATGTAATAAGCACACCATTTCTTCTATATTCAATTATGGATTTGTGTATGCTGACATCGCTGTACATTGTTATAGGAAATTTTGGCTAATGAAAAGGCTGAAGCAGCTCCTGCAAACCATGATGAAGTTGATCTTGATGAGCTAATGGATGTGAGTAGAAGCATAAACGTTTATTTACTTTTCTCTTGTATTTCCCTCCTGTGCAGGGAACATAGCATTCTGTTACATTGTCAGTTGTCATATTTGTCATTGCATCATAAAACTGTTTGCCAGGACCCAGAACTTGAGAAGTTGCATGCAGAGAGAATTGCAGCTCTAAAGGTACTGAGCTCCATCTTTCACTTTTGAAGCTTATGAAGTTCTATGTTTGCTTTTGTCCTCAAAATGTTTCCTATGCAACAGAAAGAGGCTGAGAAACGTGAAGTGCTAAAAAGGCAAGGTCATGGTGAATACAGGGAGATAACTGAAGGAGACTTCTTAGGCGAGGTTACTGGCAGTGAAAAGGTCATATGCCATTTCTACCACCGTGAATTTTACCGTTGCAAGTATGTTATAACTTCTCTTCTTCCTTTTTACATATACATTTTTTCTTCTTCTTTTGATACTTATGGTAGTCTCTGCGAATCTTTGCCAGGATCATGGATAAGCATTTGAAGGCCCTTGCGCCGGTCTATGTGGGAACAAAATTCGTCAAGCTCGATGCTGAGGTCTGTATGCTATCCATCACTGGGTGCTATCAATTTTGTTACATTGATGAAGGCTAATCTTTTCTGTAAAAAACTGCAGAATGCCCCTTTCTTTGTGGCCAAATTGGCAATCAAAACATTACCCTGTGTTATATTGTTCAAGTAAGTGCACACACTGTTCATGAGCCCTGTCCACAGGGTAACAGGTTTCAATTTATGGTGCTCCTTGCTATTCATGTTTCTCCTTGCAAGCACTAATCTGAGATAGCAGAGCAATAGCAGAGCAATTGATGCACTTTTACTTCAGGAAGGGTATAGCTGTTGACCGGTTAGTCGGGTTTGAAGACCTTGGGAGGAAAGACGACTTTTCAACAAGAGCATTGGAAAATATTCTTAAGATGAAAGGTAGCCACTCTTGTTTCGTTCTAGAGGACTACTTCATATTTTGGAATGATAATCACCTTAACCTCCAAAACATGTTAGGTATAATTGATGAAAAGAAGAAAGACGATGAGGATGACGACGATGAGGGTTATACGTCGAAGAACAGGAGGATTAGATCATCGACCATTGAAGACTCCGACTCAGACTGAATGTGAAACTAGGATGCACCCTTTTGTAAAATTACTTATTGTTGTTCACTTTGTACTGCAACTCTCAAAATCTCTTTGTGATTTACGCGCCCCTGTTGTATCAATACTGTTTACCAAAGCAAGAGATTTGGAAATCTGTGGTTGGATGTGGTAGTGATTCTTTTACTAGCTCAATCCCATTTTGTGCAAGCTTGAGCTTGTGTCTTGTCATGTTATAGAATGGCAGTACCCTCACCAAAAAAAAAAGAATAGTAGTGATGACATGTTACTGCTCTTTGCATCACCTTGTTTTGAGAGTGGGCTAAATACCTTTTTGAGAGTGGGCTACCATGTTACTGCTGTTTGCATCACCTTGTTTTGAGAGAGGCACCTGACCAGGTTTGTGAGCCCGCACAATACCTGAGTAGGAGTACACCCCCATAATAAGGGTCTGTGCAATAGTAATAGATTGATCAGTATGAGTAACTTGTAAGCAGTACAATCAGTGGCCAACTCGCTGGGTTAAACTTGGGTTATTTTTCGACTGTATACATTCTTGACAGTCATTTCTCCTTGGCTGGATTTTTCCGGCGCAAATACTACTACTGCTCTTTTTACCTTTTTACCTCTAGCTTTAGACTGCACAAACACCAATGCATAGGGTAAAAAGCCAAAGATCTCGCCTCCTGAACTCCACTGAATTCTCTCTCGCACACTGCTGCCCCACCAGGCCACCAGCAGATTCTTGCCCCCACCCCCACACCTTCGCTTTCATTGCCTTGGCTCCTCCACCCACCCCTGTTTTCGCACCAGTACACACCACCACCGCCATTAACGGTCACCAAGAACCCAACAAAAACCCAGTCACTGTGCGCGTGTGAAGTGACCGAGCTTCTGGCTGGGGATCCACAGCTGAATTGCCCTGCTCCTGCGCGTCCCCTAGTCAACTGTGCGCTCTCGGCTCCCGCCGCCGCCGCTGAGTTTCCTGCGAGTTCCGAGGTTCGGGAGGGGCACCGCGCAGACCAGGAAGCGCTGGCGAGGCGAGGTGCGGCGCGGGCAGCGACGGGATCCTATTCAGGCGTGGGCAGCCGGTCGGCGGCGCGTGGCTTTGGGTAAGAGGTCGGTTGAAGTAGCTCTGTTTCTCTGGTGGTTTTGGGTAGGGTTTAGGCTAATCCTAGGGCGGGTTCTTGGTTTGATGTGCTGCATTTGATTCATGGCTTCCAGAGAGGCTGCATTGGTAGTTGTTACAGTATAGATGTAGGTTCTTGAGGACGACATTGGGTTGGATTAAAGGAGGATGAGGAGGGGAAGGGGAACATTTTCCCCCCTGTTGCCTTCTCCCCTATTTCATTCTGCTTATTCTGGTTAAACTCTAAAAAAAATTCTGCTTGTTCTGGTTTCACAAGATTCGGATTTGGGTAGTGCCCTGGTCATCCCCTGGGGATTTGGGGGCTGCGTTGGAGAGATTATCTTGCTGTTTAAGTGCTGCTTTTGAGGTAGTGCTGCAATTTTTTTTCCCTTTGGTGCGATACAGTGCTTGATCAGAGGTTGGAATTGGGGAAAGGTCCCATTTTGGTGGTTTCTTTTGTCACTCTTTTGGTCCAGCTTATCCTGTGGCTCAGAACTTGCTTGCTTGCTTTAATCATAGAGCTGGTTGAATGCTGCCCTGCTTCTGTGTGCAGGCCTTTAAGGAATGCACTTTGACCGTTGTCTTCTGATGCACTGTTGAGCATTTTGAGGTTTACAAGTTACTTGGACATTTTTTTTAAAAAAATTTGTGATTGATTGGTTGGCCATTTCTTTGATGTACTGTTGAGCTATTGACCATGAAGCATTGCTAATTTCTCTGCTACGTTTTTTTGTTTGTGGAGTGAAATGTTTGTTTACCTGGAGTGATTGATGTGTGGCTCCTTTGTACTTTGTACTGCCCCACTTAAGCCCAAACTTGGCAGCAGATGCTAAAAACGTTATGCTCCTATGCGCATTATTCTGTCACTTACTGTTTTCCGTTTTGTAAAGTTTTGAGATTGATTTGTACTTTTAATGTTTCTGTTGGACAGGTACTGCAATCATTTCTTCCATTGCTAATAACTGAGTAGGGAAGAGCCCTGCTGGTCACAAGCAGGATTTCTAACTGGTGCAGCTTTGATCTTTAGCTGATCTTTCATGAATCTACTGGTCTCTAGTGTATTGTGAAATCCCAATGGGTTCTTCTCCCTCCAAAGCCAACAGGGAGGATGCTTTGGTTCTGTGCAAGGATCGAATGCGCCATATTAGGCGAGCCATCGATTCAAGAGATGCGTTGTCAGCGGCACATTTATCATATACTCAATCCCTCCGAACTGTGGGGACTGCATTGCGGCGGTATGCCGAGTCAGAGATCTCACCAGAATCATCACTCTCCATTTCAGATGTGGATAAGTCGCCGTCACATTCCTCTATGGCATCTCCTTCGCCTTCTCGTGCAGTAGATAATGTTAGCTCCCCAATGCACCGAGGAAGTCAATTTACTCCTCCCTCAACAAGAATTCACTGCATGAAAGCAGCAGGAACAACTCCGTTAACAATCACAATTGATCCATCTGCCGCTGAATTTGTGGGGCGAGAATCCCCGGTCTCTGCTTTTGTGCCCCCACCACCACCGTTACCCCCAGAACTATGTACCTCGTGGGACTTCTTTGATCCCATTGATGCTGCTGGCAGTGGTTCCTCTAACAATGTGGATGGGTTAACATTGAACTTTAGTAGATTGAAGGGATTGAGAGAGGCAAGGGTGGCCGAAATAATGCCATTGGAAGAAGAGGAAGAGAAGGAAGAAGTAGAAGCAACCATGTCCAGTAGAAGGCATACAGAAGTTCCTGATGATGTTGTGTCACCCAAAAAGGAAAGCAAGCCGAAGCAAAGTGGGATGAGTGAACCAGTTAACGAAAGTCGACTTGCCGATGCTTCAACCAAAGCTACTTCTTCAGAGGGAGCTGCTACAAAGGTGGAAAGTGAGATGGAAAAAGAACTTTGTGCAGAGACAGAAGACCCCTCTGAATTCATCACTCATCGAGCAAAAGATTTTATCTCAAGCATGAAGGACATTGAAACACGATTTATACGTGCAGCTGAAGCAGGGAATGAGGTTTCCAGAATGCTTGAGACAAAGAAGATCAGACTTGACATATGCGCTAAAATACCAGGTGATAAGCGTGCAGATGTCTTTTTTATGCTCTAAATTATGTCAGTATTTTTTAAGTCGTTAATTTGTTTTATTGCTCATATTGTAGGTTCTCCAGGCAAGCCTCCTACTGCCCGATTTGTATCAGCACTTCGAGTCTGCTGCAATCGTGATATTATTCTCAACCAGGGTAGCTAAACTGTTCTCATTGGGTCTTCTCATTATTCTTATTATAATGTTTGTTTGTACTAATTTTTAATGTTTTTTGTAGAAACTGCACAGCATGTTTCAAAGGTCGTCACATGGAAGCGTTCTGTCTCTTCTCTATCATCATCATCTAAGAGTGCACTTATGACAGCTATAATTAAAGATGATGTGGATGACAATAATAGTGATTTTGTTGAGGAATTGCCATGGTATCTGGAAGCCACTCTTCTACACTGGATAGGCTACACGCATGGGAGAGAAATTATATGATGAAATTAAGGTGCATTTTAAGTACATGTGCACTTTGTGTGCAGTAAGCTCGTTGACTGTGATGCGTCAAACTAAATTTATTTACTTTTTGGAATCATGATTTCATCACTAGTGCCCCTTCTAATCTGGTGCATTTAGCCATGCAGTTCCTAACAGTATTTCTGAGACCAGTGATGTTTGCTGTCACAAGCATTGATAAATGATAAGTGGAGAATATTTAGCACCACTCCATCCCAAAATAAGTTCATTTCTAGAGTCGTCCTAAGCCAAACTGTCTAAACTTTGACCAGCCTTATAGAAAAGAGTGAATATTTATGACACTAAATTGGCATCATTAGATCCATAACAAATTATATTCTCATATGTGCTTGCTTGGGATTTTTTATGATGGTACTTTTCTCTTTAAAGTTTGTCAAACTTAAGATAGTTAAACTTAGGAAAATTCTTGAATAAACTAGTTTTTGGGGCAGGATGTATTTGATCGTTATTATTCTTTTGCATTTTATGTGCTTAATAATCCAAGTGTATTTCAGTATTTGTTTATCTAGCATTGTATGTTTGTTACTAGGACACTCTTCCTCATAGTTGAACTGTTTGCATACAATGAATCACCCTCAATGGCTTAATGCATTGCATGGTTTATGTAGGCAAGTGAAAATGTCAGAAAGGCTTATGATGAAAAATGTAACCTGCTCCGGCGTCAATTTGCACGAGGTCTAAATGCACAATGATTGACAAGACTAGAGCTGTTGTAAAGGATCTGCATTCCAGGGTATCTGTCGCAATCCAGGCTGTTGATGCGATCTCCAAAAGAATTGAGAAGATAAGAGATGAAGAACTGCAGCCACAGCTCGTTGAGCTGATTCAAGGGTATACACTCTTTTTCTTTTCTTTTTTTTTTTTTGCGAATGTATTTAAGGGTATATACTTAATAGCATACCTATCCAAAAAGAAAAAAAAAAATCGTAGGCTTAGTTTGCTTTTCTGACCCCTTTACTTCTCTGTTTTCTTTTGCTTTCTTTTGATGTTCCTTGCTGGTTCATGTGGGTTTCATCGCCTAGCAACTTGCTTGGGATTAAAAGGCTTTGTTATTGTTGTTGCATGCTCTTCTTTTATCACAATCATTGAATGCCACCTTAGCAGCGTAAAATCCCCTTTTTAGTATTATTAGCACAAATTAACTGCCACAATCACACCAAGATTAGTTTTAACAGTACAATACTGAGAGTCAGGAGATTACAGTCACAAACCATTTTCGGGTTTATCCATGTTTTGCTAATATTCTGATGCCTGACATTGTACCTTCAGTCTGGCCTAGTCTAAATCTTATTTGGACATGATGAATTTACAACACCATGCTCACATGTCTTTTCTGTTAACCATGAACTGACCCTCCATAACTCATGCAGGCTAATCAGAATGTGGAAAGCAATGCTGGAATGCCATCATAAACAGTTCATCACGATCACACTGGCCTACCATGTGAAATCCTCAACCTCAGTGCAGCTAGGTGAGCACCACCGGCAGGCAGCAATGCATCTGTTGAACGAGATGGACTGTTTTTCCTCCAGCTTCAAAATCTGGATCACTGCTCACAAGTCTTATGTTGAGGCCCTCAATGCATGGCTCCAGAAGTGTGTGCTGCAGCCACGCCAAGACCGACGCAGACGAAGGCGCAATGCCTCGTTCCCTCCTCGCCAGGCCGTCTCGCCTCCAATATTCATCCTCTGCAAAGACTGGCTTGCCATGATGGAGTCACTACCCACCGATGAGCTATGCAAGTCCATCAAAGACGTGATGCAGCTCATTCGTGACTCGTCCGAGCACCATGATGATCAAAACAAACCCAAAAGTGAGTCACAGGAGTGCGGTATGCTGGAGAACAACGAGCAGGAGGAGGCAAGTGGAAGCGTTGCAGCAGCTGAAGGGTTGCAGTCGAAATTGACTACGGTTCTTGATCGCCTCACGAAGTTTTCAGAGCTTCACTGAAGCAGTATGAGGAGCTCAAGCACAAGTATGAAGTGGCTCGTGATGATTACAAGACTTTCGGGCCAAATGCTCAAATTGCTTAGCCAGGCATTGATGGTTATGGTATATATTTTCTTAATCATCAGATTATAGTGCAACATTGGCCTAATGTTAGTGCCATAAATTATGTATGTCCCAGTGCTGGGCAGATTTTTATAGCTTCCTCACCTATATTTGATTCTGGCTAGGACCATGTTTATACCTTTATTATAATAACAAAGTAGGCAATTTATCAGGAGTTCAATATGCACCTCTCCTAGCTTCCAGCTTATGGCGAAGGTACAGGCATTATTAGCCAGATATGAAACCAATCAAAATAAAAAAAATCCAATCAATTATGTTTTTTGAGCTTGCCAATCCTTCTCAATTGAGTAATAGTTCCCTATTCAACACTGTCACGCCAAAAAGTAATAGTACTCTTTCAAAATCGTTTTCAACAAGTGTGATCTTCCACACATCGGCTTAATCAGCCCCATTTGCCCATCGAAAGTGTCCCACTTGCTTCTCCTTTTTATTTACACTGAAGGGGACAAACGAAGCAAACTTTCTTTGGATGAGGAACAGATTCCATCCATAACATCCACCATCCTGACCAACCGGAAATCTCATCCCGGTATACAACAAAAAGCAGTCTGACAATTTTGTTCACAAGTAGATTATTGCTGACATGCAGTCCTAATTCACCTTATTTGCTAATCTATTACTTTCACTATACACTTCATTGCAACGTATTGTATTGACAAGTTATTATCTTTGGTAGTATGTATCTTCTAGAAACCGACATGCTGGGTGTATTGTGCATAGGCCTCCGATTGCGGCCAATCGGGACACGGATGATGAGATCTGGAAGATCAAATGCGTCAACGAGTTCTCGTGCCACAAGTCTCACTTTGAGAACGCCCATATAACTATATGCAATACTCCCTTCGTCCCTAAATATAAGAGTTTGTTGACTTTCAGACATCACGTTTGATCATTCGTCTTATTCAAATATTTAAAAAATATAAAAATAATTATGTTATATTTAAAGTATATCTACTGATGAAACAAATCATAAAAAAATAAATATTATTTTTATAATTTTTTGAATAAAACAAATGATCAAAAGTTTTATCTGAAGGCCAACAAACCCTTATATTTAGGGACGGAGGGAGTACCGACTCGTCCTCCAACAAGCTCACCAAGAGTTGCAGCAAATCTTTTGTTAATAGTGGGGAGACTGCTTGTGTATTTTCCATCTCGTGATACATCCCCGAATCGGTTCAGAAGATTATCTCAGGTATCCGAACTGAGCGGAATCTCAGTGCACCATTATACACCATTTAGAGCAGGGTTTATGGTTTCGACGGCAGCGGGCGTTTCGTCAGGAGTAGAGGTGGCGGGCCGCGGCTCTCGCGGCTCTTTAATGCTTAGTGCATGACGTGAATGGATTTGATAGGTGGAGCAGTGGCAGTTGGTTAAAAACGTGGTTTCGCCGGCAGCAGCAGGCGTGTAGATAGTCGGTCGCTCCTCTCTCTCTCCTATTTTCTCTCACTTCCCCATTGGCTTTCGCCAGCTGAAGAGTGCTTATAATACTTGCTCTTAGACTGACTCCAACACCTGTGCAAAAGGCGATGCAAACACAAAATGCCTCTTCATCAACACTGTGTGCGGTAAAATCAGCCTCCAACAGAAGAGGCAAAGCCAGAGGCATTTTTCCCATCGAGGAGAGAGGCGATCCAAAGATACACACCCTCTCTCCTCGAATGCATACGCCGGCCTCCCTGTTCCTCTCCTCCAGCAGCACGACTCCTGCTCTCGGGCCTCCGCCAGCCTCGCCGTCGCTGTCTCCGGACCGCGGCCACCAACCTGCTCCATCTCCCGCTCCACTGTCCGCAGCGCCGCCACCCCTGCTCCATCTCCCAACGTTCCTCTGCGCCCGGTGATGTCGCTGCGCGGAGGTGGCAGCGATGACGCCCTAGCCGCGGCCGCCGCTCCAAGGCGGCGCGGAGCGCGGGTAGAGCGGGGGCCGGAACGCGCGGGGCAGGCAAGGGCAGCGCGCGGGGGAGGCGCGGGGCAAAGCGGCGAGCGGGGAGCGGGCGGCGCACGGCGGCGGCGTGCGCGAGGAGCGACCGACGGCTGCGCGGTTCGCAGCTTGGCGGCCGCGCGCTGCGTGGGGCTGAGCACGGCGGCGCGGGGAGGCGCGGGGCAAAGCGGCACCGAGGAGCGGAGCGGCGCGCGGGAAGCGGGGCGGCGCACGGCGGCGGTGCGGGAGGAGCGACCGACGGCTGCGCGGTGCGAAGCTTGGCGGCGCACGCTGCGTGGGGCTGAGCACGGCGGCGCGGGGCAGCTCACGGGGAGCGGAGCGGAGCGGCTGCGCGCGAGCTCCGCCGCCGACGCCCGCGCTGCCGCCGCGGCCTGCTCTCGGCGTGCAGGCGCGGCGCGGGGTGATTAGAGCCTGATTTACATTACACGCTCGCCTCTCCACATGCAGGACGGGACCCAACGGCCAAGAGAGCGACTGCACTCAGCCTGACTGCCGAGGATCCCGATCCGGCGGGAACGGGGGATGAGGCGGCGCGAGCGTGGCTCGCGGAGCGCCGGCGTGCGGGCGCGGACGCGGAAGCTGTGCTCGTCGCAGCCGCCGTTTTCGAAGGCCGAGATCCAAATTTGCGGCTCAAATGGAACCCCGACGCATAGAGCTTCCGATTCCCCCACTTCCCAGTCTCCCTCATGCTCTTCCCCATGCCTGATTTGAGCTTCCCAAGCTCACCCATGGCGTGTGGGAGATGGAGCCCGAGGTGCTGTTGGAGCGGTGAGATGCGATGCAAACAAATGCGCTATCGCTGTTGGAGACGGTCACTTGCAGTCCGAAGGCAAAACACTGCACACGGGAGGCAATCGCCCATTTGCCTCTACAAAATGCGCATCATTGTTGGAGTTAGTCTTAGGCCTATCTTGTGCCCACAATCATCTATCTCAATTCCAGGAAGAACAGCACGAGTTTCAAGGTCCCTGGACAATGAATGCGTGAATGCCCATATCAGCAGGGGTCCCTCCTTTTCCTTGGAGGGGTAAAATTAAACCTTTGCAAAAACAGTTGCATAGTTTCCATGAACTGCAGCATTGCCAATCCACCACTTGATAGCTCCTGTACTGGACGCCGAGCATGATGTCGACGCCGCCGGTGGCCTCCATGACGGCAAATACTCCGGGGGTCGGCCGCCAGGCTGAGCTGGCGGAAGCTTGAGAGCTTTGCCGGCCATGACGACTTTCCTTGCACGCTTTCCAACGTTCGGATGAGGATGGTAACGCTGGAAACCCGTGCGTCACGGACTCGGCTTGACAATTTGCTACGCGCCGTTGCCGCTTTGGAAACTCAAATCAAACTTGAGAATTGACCGTAACGTTCCGCCGGATCGAGACGCCCATTATGCCAAAAACTGGCCACATCCAGGCCCGTTGACCCCGGTCTCGCGTTCTGGTCTCGTCTCGCAGACTAACCTGATTGCCCACCTGGAGACGACGCCAGCAGCGAACCGGAAAAGTTGACCAGTGATTAGGTTGACACGTCGATCCACGACGCCAAGCCAATCAGGAGCCCAGTTCAAAAAAAAAAAAAGCCCATCAGGAGCCTTGCTCCAAAAGATGAGCACACGGTTAACACTTGAAACAACACCTCACAACAAAGGGACTATATCCTGCTCACGACGATAGTTTGAATAAACTTCATTTACCACGGGATGAATCACAGTAATGAGGTCATCAGCTCAAAGATGAACCACAGAATTTACTTTACAAGTAAATAAAGGACATGTTGTAAACTTCATTTTCCAAGCAAAGATATCAGTCTACGAACTGTAACCCCCATCAGACTTGCCAAATCACACCTTTGGCAGCTTTGCAAGCTTGTTGGGTAGAGGAATGGCCATTTCTTTCTCATCCATGATCTGCTGGCGTAGTGTCTTGACCTCAGCTAGGATAGCAGCATAATCATTTATTCCTCCTGCCACAACATGATGGTTTCCAGTCTTGACCGCACCATTGATGAGATTGCGCAGCTCATAAAGGTCGTCGTAAAGCTTAGACAGGTTGTCATTTTTTGTCTTAACAAAACCAAACTCTGTAGCAAACTTGACAGTGTAGTTGTATGTCTAGCAAAACATCATGGTACGTTTAGTAACAATTATAAACTTTATTCACAAGTACATGAATATTATATGACAAGATATTAAAGGAAAAGGAGAGAACTGAAAATAGTTTAGCAACAGGGCCTTTAACAAATATAGTTACCATGTAGAAGCTTGATTTACTGTTAGAATAAAGGATGCAAACTCCAACGCATATAACTGAATTAAATCATGTAACCTTTAGAACATTTTTTTGACAATATAAGAATATGTATCAAATAACCAAATCCAACAAAGGCAAAAGGGCAAACATTTTAATGGAGATGCCAAAAGAAGCTAACCACAAGCAAGAACATCACAAAAAACGTACCATAAATTCACAAACAAGCCCTTCAAAGTAGGGAATAGAAAGTAAACATATTGCAGGGGCATACGAACATAAATTAATTTTATGAGCTCAGGTAGTATGTGTAATCTACAATGATGTCTCTTGCTTAAAATAAGTTGGCATTGCAAAAGAAAAGACTAATGAACCAGAAAAATTCTTTACTCTATGTCTGATACCACAACAATGGAAACTTAATGACCAGTTGGCTGTGCATTTCGATCAGAGGTAAAAGTTTGGCGTATATACAAGAATGCACCTTTGCTTCTTCAACATGCTTGTTCGGGTTCCCACCAACCCAGTCCTTAGCATCCTCCCGAAGCTGTAATAAGTGGCAAGAAATAAATATTAGTTCCAGTTCCCAAAATGACAGATGGGTATCACATTTTGGCACCCTTGTTTAATATGTCAGCATTGAACTGTGTGTTAGTGTGTGTGCAACAGTTAAAGCGATTCACAAGCACTAGAAAAGGTCATGCACCATGATGCTGGTCATGCGGCATGGTATTCTAGGAAGCAAGGCCTGGCAAGTGTGACCACTAGCCAGGCTCCCAGCCATGATAATTCAAGTTACAGATGGCATCAATGGTATAGCAACACTTCTCAAACTATGCACAAACATCACATGCACACCCATAATTACGATGAAGCATCCTATAGATGTTTAACTACCTACATAGCCCATAGCTGAAAGATCCAGAACAAGTTCAAAAGAAAAGGGAAAACAAAAACTGCTATGCTATCTCACCACATCAGAATCGCCCTTCTTTCAGTGGCCTGACAGAAATCGCCCATTCTTTCACTTCAACTCCAGAGATAGGCATATAATGAGTCACAATTATATCTACCAGATGCGTTAATACTACCCCTCATGTCCATGATGCCTACTGGAAGGCTGGAATCGTGGTAATCCAGAAGCTACGCCCTGGAACCCAACTAAACAATGCTTTCAAACGGATCTGAGATAAAAAATCTTTCACTTCAACTCCAGCGACAGGCATATACTGAGTCAATTATATCTACCAGATGATGCGTTAATACTACCCCTCATGTCCATGATGCCTACTGGAAGGCCGGAATCGCGGTAATCTAGAAGCTATGCCCTGGAACCCCAACTAAACAACGCTTTCAAGCGGATCTGAGATCGGAAACAGGGGATGGTGCGCATACCAGCACACGCCCGGCGTTTGGGGCCCTGGGCCCGCGCGAGCTCGACGCTGTCCGCGGCGACGGTTGGCCATGGCCTTTCTGCTCGAGTCGCCGGTGACGAGACGGCGGCGGCAGATGCGTCGGGGTAGGTGGGGGCCTTTTGTTGTGTTTTCTTTTTCGTGAGATTTCCGGTGCTATTAGGTCGAGGTATTTTGGGATATATCTACGGGCAGTTTAGGTCTTTTCTCACTCCAAACCCTGCTGAAGTTATTATATAATCTAAAGAGGTAGCAGTCCCATGAGAAGGTTAAAAAGGGAATTTACGATGCCATTGTATTTCTTGTAAAAATCAAGATTAAATATCCTGTAATATTAGCTCGAGCTCTACAAGAGGACTTGTCCCGAAAGGAAAATGCTACACTACGTTTGTGCCGAACGGAAAATGCCTTCACTCATATAAATGGAAAGATCTACCACAAAGCCTAGCATGCCAAGATATCTTACTATTTCCCATATATCATACGTATTAGCTACTTATTGTTAAGCTATTTACTCTTTGCCCTCAAATGTTATTAGATTGAGAGACTGCTTCGCAAACTTACTAATGTCTATGATCTTTGAAACGGTACTAAAGTTTGTATGTATAGCACTTTCAAACGATGGTATAGGTATGCTAACAAAATCAAAGAATTTGTAAGCATCTAAGCTGTATTCTAGAGAATATATTTGTCTTAAACAAAAAGTAAAAAACAAAGAACGGAATAGTATGAAGTAATTATTGGAAAGAAGCATGTTTTAATTGAACGATACAATGTTACTATTTATTCTTTTTGCTATGTTACTACTTTATTCTTTTTATAAACAAGAATATCTGTTGCAATAGTTTAAACTAACCTTGGTCACTACTTTTCCACTTAACCAAGTATGCAAGTGGTGATACAACGACTATCCGCTGAGGCCATTTACCAGAACAAATCTGATCCAACTGTCCACAAGTTAAGCTTTGGCTTACAAAGCATCCATTATTTATGTCCCATCTGCATTAAAAATTCAGCTAACATATGAAAATCCAGAGTGATATCGTGTTATGACAATTGAAATGACATTCAGAATAGGTAACTATGAAGAGAAAACATATATATATTTTTAAAAAATACATTAACAAGACTTGGGTCCAATTTCATAACAATCAAAACATCTCTTAGCCCATGTCATATTTATCTAAAACGATTGGTTAGCAGTACTAGCAGCAATCAAAACATCTTATGCTTTGACAACATTGTCCATGCCCTGGTTTTGGTTGCTGCCAAAAAAGAAACAGGCATGAAGCATAAGTTCCTAACCCCCTTTGCAAACCAAATCTATCTTGTGAACTGTGTTGCCTCTCAAAAGTTAGACACATTTCAAACA
Source organism: Eragrostis nindensis (assembly GCA_012490785.1). Lineage (NCBI taxonomy): Eukaryota > Viridiplantae > Streptophyta > Magnoliopsida > Poales > Poaceae > Eragrostis > Eragrostis nindensis. Next base: position 131,379 of record JAAXCT010001201.1, on the reverse strand, counting down.
GATGTAGCCGTTTGCATTTCATTGGCATTCTTCAATGTGACACTGTCTAGTATTTCATATGAAGGTACTTCGTTTTGAACAAATTAACTACACTTTCATGAGTTAGTGACAAATTTTTTGACTACATAATAAGTATATATTAATGGTCAAGATTAAGAAAGACAAAGTTCCTACACAATACTTACATTTGGTTTAAATGAGCTGTGGCTTAGAACAAGCTATAGATTTGGTACAGTGCAAATGAAGTGTACAATGTCTCTACATGATGTACAATATATTTCATAAAACAGATGATGCAATATGTATTGACAAGTTGTGCAAATAATCAACCAAATTAGCCATCTTAACAAGGCTCCTTATTGTTTTATTAGGATGTATACATGAGGACTTACCTGATAACACAAGTAAACAATTGTTTACTACACAGAGATGTACACAAGACAATAGGAGTAGCAAGGGGGTCTGATGATATACAAGGAAACTACCAGTTAAAAGGCATTGAGCATTCTCCCTAGCTAGGTTAAAGAAATTACCAGTTAAAAGGCATCACAAACTGCAGTATGGCTGATCGTGGGTGCAATATCAAGAGTGGTATTGGATGGACCAGAGAGATAAGTTGATAGCAACAACTGAACTGAAATTCGTCTCTGCTGTCCACTAGAGCAAAGGTAGTCGTCCATCGAACTTTCACCATGTCCTCAGATTTATTCAATGACCATGCACCTACAATACAATCTCAGAGCAAAAACTTCCAGCAATGACAGCAAAAAGGGAGTCAAAAGGCTCATTTGATAACATCTTTTAACTCATAAAGCAGACGCAAGTCTTGAGGAAACGCATACCTAGACCCTGAATCCCGGAGTAATGTTACACCTTGCGCAATCAACAATCTAATTGGATTCCATTGACCTGAACAGAGCAAACAGCATGTTGTAATAAATGTACATGTACCAAATGACAGAGGATCAAAAGGGTACCAACAATGGAGAAGATGGTAATTGTTAAACAGACACGAGCAATGAAAGGAACCCACAACGAAGCAAGTAAAGCTTGCTCTGTCCGCAAGTGAAACAACCATTTTCTTCACTCTTTACTGTCTTGTAACTTCACAACAATTTTTAAGTATCAATAGGCATTATTTTGGGAGGGAGGGAGGGGTGGAGTAATAGGATTATAAGTTATGACCCCCTAGATAGACCCAACAAGAACACTGAAAAATATCCTTATCTAGCTTTTATCTAAACACAAAGATACCAATTTCATATATTTCTCACCTACTTCAGGTAAGAGATTAATAGTACTCATGTTTTGTCAGACTTTCTTTAGAGAAAAAATAAACTAACTTAAGCTAGTTATATAAAAAAACTTATGGAGAAAAAAAAAAGATAAGATATTATGAAATCATTAATAATTTTCATAAGCAACAAGAATGTCACTAGAAGGCGAGCTAATTTTAACAGAGCACATAGAGATAAACTATAGTGGCGAAGTTTCACATGCAAGCAGAGTAGGTTTTTCATTTCTCTCACTAGCAAAAAAAAAAAGGTTTTCATTTCTCTAGTGAAATAAATACCATCGAGTTCATACAGCTTCCTCTACCCAGTTTACAAAAAAAGAAGGTAAGAAAAATGAGCAGCATCTTATAGTAGAAAAAATGGTTCACATGAGTGCATACAGCATCCTCTATTCAGCTGAGACGAACTGAAGAACTGAAGTTCGTCTCAGCTGTCCACTGGAGCATAGGTAGTCATCCATCGTCACTTTCACCGTGTCCTCAGATTTATTCAATGACCATGCACCAACAGAATCTCAAAACAAACATTTTCAGCAATGACAACAAACAGGGGAGTGCAAAGGCTCATTTGATAACATCTTTTAACTCATAAAGCACTCGTCAGTCTTGAGGAAACGTATACCTCGAACCTGAATCCTGGAGTAATGTTACACCTTGCGGCAAGGAGCGGAATCAACAATCTAACTGGGAAGAGGACTGCCCCCCCCCCCCCAAGCACAGGATTGAGACTGAAAAATATCCTTACCTAGCTTTTATCGAAACACCAAGATATCAATATTCTATATTTGTCACCTACTTCAAGTGAATAATAGTACTCATGTTTTGTTCTAATTTCTTTAGAGAAAAAAGAAACTGACTTCTCCCACCTAGTTATGAAAAAAAAAATGAAATCCTTAGAGAAAACAAAGGAAAAGATACTATGAAATCGGTAATATTTCTGGATACAATGCAAACTTAGTGTTCAACAATTTTCATAAGCAATAAGATTGTCACAACTCACAATAAGGCAAGCCAGTTTTATCAGAGCACATATAGATGAACCATAGTGGCGAAGTTTCACATGTAAGCAGAGTCAGTTGTCGTTCTCTAGTGAAATTAAAATCATGGGTGCATACAGCTTCCTCTAATCAGTTTTACAAAAAAAAAGTAAAAAATGAGCAGCATCTTATAATTCCAAATGGGAGCGCGTTTCAACTAGGGTCTAGGCTGTCTTTTGGCACATGGGAGTAGAAGAAGTTGGTTCACATGCTAGCACGGCTCCCACAATGTCACCTCTCTTGCCGACACCCAAGCAAGCATCGGCAGTTTTATCATTTGCCTAGTGAAAAATCGTGAGCGCTTCCTCTGCACAATGTATATCTTATAGTTTTAAATTTGTGAGAGAGAACCCAACTCCAGTCTACAGTTAAGCAGATGTCCATGGCACATGGAAGCAGACAAAGGGTTCACATGTGGGCACGGCGTGGCTTCTGCCCCGGGGTCGGCGAAGCGGACGCATCCCTTGACATGGGCGCCTGCCGACGGTGTAGGACAGGGTCACAGGTGAAAGCTGCGACCACATGTTCGCGTTGCCCAACGAAAGAGATGTTCGCGTTGCCCAACGAAAGAGATGGTGGCGTGCATGCCGCGTTGGCCATGTGCAATAGTAGGTTAACTGCGCTCGGATCCAGGACCCAAAAACGCGAGCAGGCACACAGATCTGGTATCGCCTAAAGAATGTCAGATGGCTAGCTACTTACTACGTATTCATGGGTACAAAGCTAGGGCTAATTACGGCTTTCACCTTGCTGTTGAAGTTAGAGCGCCGGTGATGATAAGGCGCCACAACTCGGTAGATTTCATGGCTCAGCCGCCTATCTCGCCGGCCACCGGATCTGTTGAAAAGGGGTGGAAAAAAAAATCGGTGAGAGATTAAATTCAAACAAAACATAGGACTCCCAACAGATCTGAAAACTAAACCATGGGATACCAAAATACGTACCAGACTAGGGATGAACTTCCATGCCCTGGAGATTATTATCTGAAAACCTCCATGGGTCAGACAACCCTTGGTGTGACAGCGACGATGCGGTTGAGGCCATGGCTGTGGACGGGCCCATGCCCAGCTAGCCGGCCTCATCACCTTCCCGGCCGGCGGCCACAGTTCATCCGTTGGCGCAGGCGTACAGGCCGTCGCCCAGGCGGTTTCCAGGGAAGTCACGGGCAGGGATTAGGTGGTGCCCGGGGAGAGAGGACCTCCGGTGACGAGCGTCCATGGAGATCGACGGAGGGAGGAGATCCGCGAGCGAGGAGATGAGAAGGAAGAGGGGAATTGGGGAAGAGGACGGAATAATAAAACGAGAAGCCGGGGCCTCGAGGCAAGGACAGGAGAGGAAACCGGAGTACACCTCATCACAATAAAGGCGTGGCGTATGGGAGCACAGTCGTCCACGACGTGTCAGAATTGACGACGTTAATTAGGTCACCGCCAAACCTCCCCGTTGGAGCCCCTCCTCCTGCCACGGCAGACGGAGTAGTAGTAGTGCTTCGCACGGCGAACCCCGTGATAGCTACAGTGCCATGCATGTGCATCAAGCGCTGGCTGCTGCGCCGTGTCAAAATCCGGTCTGGGCGCACAAACCGCAAACGGCGTCGCTAGCTCCCTCCCTCCGGTATGACCATATATTGACCAACGTAGTTAACGCTGCTAATTACCGGCCTAGCCAGCGAATTAGATCTTTGGGATTCCGAAAAGCATTGATTAATGAGAAGATGGGACCGGCAGGGCCAATGCAAGGAACGAAAGGGAAATTCGCAGTAGTAATACGCCGTGCAAGCTGAACCGAACTGTAGGCGGTAGTATTGGTGACACAGACAAGTGGGCCCCTCGCATCCGAGTAATTGTGTCTCTCCATCCAGCCAGATGTAGCCGAGAGGGTCACGAAACGCAAACACAGTCGTTCTTCAGGGTGCTGCGGCCCTCTGCTGAAGCTGGAGACAGACAGGCGATGGTGGCCCGTGCATGGCTGAACCCCGGCCGGGCACGTATGCACCTGGCTGGCTGGTGGGGCGTGGTCGTCTCGTTAGTGTCGCATCGCTCGCGTCTTTTCAGGTCTCCAGCCGGCCAGGGATAATACTAATTCGTGACCGATTTTCCACCATGACCGTGTGACCATGGACAGAGGAAGAACTCCGGTGAAGGAAATCCATGGAGATTCGGGGTCGGAGGACGGGGGTGTCGCGATTTTCTTTTGGGGAAGACGAAGAAGAAGAATGAAGAGGAGGAAGGACACGATAGGTAGGCAGGGCCAAAGAAAGGAAACTGACAACACAAAAGGCGTGATGGGAGGAGCGTGAGGTGGACGCCGTTAGATCATCGTCTCGTCCGTGACCTCACCTAACTAATCCTATATACGCGTACAAGGTACAAAGACTCCAGCCAGAGTACGCGTATACGCCGACGGTGTATGCGCCACGATAAACGGAGGACCTCGCAGGCCGTTCCGTTTATATATGGACCAAGAAAACGTAAACGGGAAGTTATTAAAAGCCAGGTGGACCCCCGGGCGCAACAGGCTCACGATCCAGCCCACAGCATCGATCGCTTTCCCACCAGAAGCTGTGACCCAGACAGGTATAATTTGGCTCAAAAAAAAAACCCAGACAGGTATAATGAAGTACTAGTAGGAGTGGTACTTGTAGTAGTACATTTTTCTTGAATGAGTTATGAGTTTAATACTGCATTTTGCGAATGTATTTGTATGGTTACAGGCAGAACCAGCTGGTGAGTCCGTCCCTGCCTCGATCCGGCCTCTTCTGGGTACACGCGCGCATGCGCCGCGTTGTTCAAAAAGTGCGCCGGGACTGGCTGCATGCACCCCGGACCCAGGCCTTGCCCTGCCAAAGCCATCATCTGACTCGCAGTCGTGTCATCGAGTCGCGTCTGACTGCCCAGCGCGCACACCCACGAGCCGGTGCATGCGATACGACGACGGGACAAAAACACATGGGGTTTGGCTCCTTCTGTTTCGACGACTATCCCCATCCGTAGATCGTCGATCGAACCGTAGCCGTATCATCTCCTTTTCTCGTGTCAAAAAAAGTCCATGCCTCGTGTCAATCAAAAGGAAAAAAGGGTCCATGCCTGCGCTGACTTGGCTGGTGCCTGGTGATTGATTTGTCTCTATTTTTTTCTCGAACGCGCAGGAGAGCTACGTCTCATTTTATTAAAGAGAAAAAAAATTATTATAATTGCCATGCTCTGATCGAGGTTAGTTTTTTAGATACGTCTCTGTTCTTCTTGCCACGTAACAGGAAAATCAAGCACAGTAGTTATGCCACGGATGGTGGAAGATGAAATCAAGCAGCCAAGCCAAGCGGGGACTGCGATTCCTAACCCTCAGTTATGCAATGGTTTGGAGGTCGATGCTCGATCGCGTTGGTCTCACTTCCTGAAATCAGCGGCTGCTCAACTCAACGGAACCAGCAGCAATCTATACTTGCACCAACATGCGGCCCCCGCGTGTGACAGTTGAAGTATCGATGGCGGTGAGAAAACCTACCCACGTGTGAAGGGGTTCAGATTTTTCGAAATTGATTAAACTGTTTATATAGGGGTAAAAAAAATTCTCGAAATGCATGGGGTTGGGTGGCATTCCAGGTCTGAACAATGCATGGGGTCCACCGTCCAATACTTTGCGCCATGCACAGTCAAAGTAAAGCAGAGAATCCAAGCCCAGACATGTGGCTTGGTTATGTCACCTCGAGCCTTGGATGACTAGCTCTATCTCCGTGCCCATACGCGAGCCAGGGATGTAGTACGTGGTACATGAAAATATTTGCGACAAGCTCGCAACTGCAGCATCTTACGCAGCCGGACAGGTGAAAACTTCACGGCACTGAATACCCACCGCTCAAATGCGAAATCGAATGCAGGTGTAGTACTTAGTACATTGTAGTACTCCGTGCTGGAATGGATTGAGATCCCCTAGCGTCGAAGTCAGCCGTGACTTCGTGGCTGACATGTGGGCCCTCTAGGAGGGTAGCCCACATGTTAGCGACAAAGTCCTGTGACTTCGACGTCAGCGGAACCGATTCCTACTGGAATACCCCCCTACTCTCTCTTGTTTCCCCATCAACTATGTAGTGCAGAACCTGCTTACCACGCTTCAGCATGCAAATGAGTACTACTACAAATAATCACCGTCGAACAAGGGTCGATAGGCAACCTTGAAAGCTTTTGTTGACCATGAATGCAGTGTTCACTGGTGATTACATAAACGCAAATTTTGCTGGAGTCTTGTGCTGGACAAATAAAGAAACAAATACAGAGTATTTCTCTTCAGGTCGCAAAACCTTGTGGTGCAGAAATACAAAACACGCATTGTTAAGAATTTAGGTACTTTCCTAATTAATTTAATCCAGAAATTCCCTAATAAGGTGATAGCGATGAACAAACTGAAAAGAAAGTTAGAAACATACCCAGCGGAAGATCCGGAGGCGCTGGAAGATCCATTCCCAAGAACCATTGTTCTTGAGTATATTCGATGTAGTCGATCTTAGTCGATGCAGGACGATGTACGCAGTGCAGTACCGCCGCGCTCCGGGAAGAAGTCGATCAAAAGCGAGCAGCCGCGTTGTCGCTCCCCAATAACCTGATCGCCCGCACACCCGGCAGATGTCTCTTGCGGATCGGGGGTTCCGAAGGCCTGCTCTCCCAGATCTCTGTACGCGCAGAAATCCAGGACGGGAAATCCTTCGAAGGCAACACGAGTGGAAGGAATCGTATGGAAGGCGAGAGCGAGTGCGAGAGAGTCCAGGCGTATGTAAGGGGCATTATATATAGATACGGCGAGACGTCCCATAATGAATGGACGCGACTCCATCGTAACGAAAAGGCGTCTGTTCATTCCTGAGACGCGCGGTTTCAATATATTAAAAACTTCCATAACGGACGGACGCGACGCCAGCCAGCCAAGTCACGTCACGTCACGCCCGCCCGCCACGCCACGCCACGCCACGCCACGGCACGGCTCGGTTCGGCGGCGGCGGCGGCGCGCGCGCGCGTGTGGCTCTCCACTAACCTCTCTCAACTTCTCTAGGGGATGTACCGGAAATCCACCTAATAAGTTGAGTCAATTAATGGTAGGAATCCCATGTGAGACTAAACCATTATTGCATTAATTATGGGCCTAGACTAAATAGAATTATTGCACTATTATGGGCTTAAAAGCCCATAATATTCAACAATCCCCACCAAGTCTAGAGCTCATAAGGAATGCACTCAAATTTCCTTCCTCTTGTTTGATATACCGGTGTTTCGATGGAGACTGTTAAAGTTGAACTTCCATCTAGAACAGAAGTTACGCCTTATTCACAACTGAGCAATGGACTACGCCTTGAATTGTCAGTTTTGTGCGAAAGAGGTTTTGCCTAAGTCCTTTACCGATACTAGGTTGCCAAAAGCATCCCCTCTGTCTTGAAGCATATAAGTCACACTTCTGGCCCATTCATGAGTATCTAGAGATCCCCACCATCTCATAGACTGTGACTAGCAGTCGAACTCATATAGGTGTGTTCCTTAAAGATATCCTGTAGGACGATATCTTTGCTTCTCATAAGTCACTAGGAACACATTAAGGTTAATAAACCAGCCTGCCTTACAGTTCTCTAGGAAAGACGTACTTCTGAGATAGACCAATCAAGGGTCTTTCCTCTCAAGCTGTCACTAGCTTGTTTCACCATTCTACTTCACGGGATCTCCGATTACATAGAACAGGTTACCACTCTGACAGCCTATCAAGTGGGTCTCAGGCCCATCTCACTCGATGCACTGTTTATCACATTACGTGATAGTCCCTTGGTAAATTGATCTGCCAGATTTTTAGACGTATCGACATAGTCCAACGAAATAACTTCGGAGTTTCTCGATTTTCTGACAGATTTCAATCGTCTTTTTACATGCCTTGTCGACTTCATGTTATCTTTTGAACTGTTCACTTTGACTATCACTGTCTGATTATCTCAGTTTATGGAGATAGACGGTATTGGTTTTTCAACCACCGGTAAATCCATAAGGAAATCACGAAGCCACTCAGCCTCAATGCCGGCAGTATCCAAGGCTGTAAGTTCTGCCTCCATAGTAGATGTTGGCGGTTCTTATGCGATAAAATTGAATTCATTAATTCCGCAAGCGCGCGGATCACCATTGTAGCATTTCACCTTGGAGTATTCCAGGGTTATCGTATTTATATTTCCGCAGGAAAGTAGAGCAAAAGGAAGCTGAATAATAGCTATGCATTGGATAATTTGGAGAAAGAAATAATGTATCAACTATACTTAAGACGGGGGTAAGATAGGCATGATATATATGGGTGGCACACACATCCTCAAATCCAAGGTAATAAAATAAATCATAGTATACATTTGGGAGAGCAACGAGATAGAGTTAAGGCTACCTGTATGTTTATCTATTATTTACTTTTCTAGCAGTCAATTCTACAAAGGTTATTTACTCTAGCTAAGCTCATACACATACAAGTCATGTCGTTTCGGGGCACGGAAGTGCCAGGGCAACCGATGCTGCTAGTTCACCCTGGGGATCCATCCGCTATAATTAAGACCCTGCTGAGTCCAACCCGGACGTGGTGGATTACAGAGACCGGTGCAGCTGTCACATACACTCGCGGCTACCATCCTCCGTGGGGTTGGGTGCCAAACGTGCATAGGCCAAGATCTAAGCGCCACGCTTACAACCCGCCCAGAGGAGCTACTCTTGATCAACGGAGCAGTCCTATCTAAGAATGAACAAGCACAGATTTCACACGACGTCATCTTCGACGACGGCACTCTCTCGTACTCGCTATTCCAACAATCACGAATCCCACAACAAGACTTCTACGAGCACTTACTTAACGAATAAATAAACTAAATAGAAAAGAATTACTAAAAGAAATAAATAAGGATAAAACTAATTATATAATAAATAAAATAATATCTCAAGAGTAAGATACAAAGAACTATACCGAACTCCGAGAATACTCCGGAAGCCCGAGAGAGCTCTCACTCTACTCTACTCTACTCTAACTCCCAAAGCTACTACTCAACTAAACTAATGAACACTTGGATGAAGTGTGATGGTGCCCATTGATTCGGAGGCCGAGGGGTCCCTTTTATAGCTTGTGAAGGCGGTGGAAGCACCCTGGCCGACTTTGGAGAGGCGGCGCCGACAAAGTCGGCCGGCCGGCCTAGGGGGGTGGCCGGCCGGCCGTCCCTTCGGTCGGTTGGCCACCGTCTTTTGCCTGAACGCTCCAGATCCTCTCCTGATGGCGGTCCGAAGGTCGGCTACTTCGTGGGGTCGGCAGAATTGGATTGAGGGCCAAGTAAAGGCCCAAATAGCCCACCTTCTAGAACGTCGGTGGAATCCTGCCGAGCTGGGCTTGAATTGCACGTTGAGGATTATTTTCCAGCCCACTGGAGAAAGCCTGGGGCCTGTGGCCACCATGTGGGGCCGGCCGGCCTAGGGTGGGGCCGGCCGGCCAGGGAATTCCCCTGACTGGGCCCACTTTTCTCCATTATTCACTCCTGCATCCAAATATCCACCAAAACTTGTGGAGTAGCATTATTCCTATCTACTATGCACAAAATCTTGGTGTTATGTATTTATTTACCGGTAGGGTGGCGGTCAAAACATGGTTTAACGACCGCCAACAACCTCCCCAAGCTTAAACTTTGCTCGTCCCGAGCAAACTCAACTCAGGGTACCGGCGGATCAGGAGTTACAAAGAAGCGCCCCATGGGTAATAAAGATGCAACAACGTACTCCCTAAACAGTGGTAAGTTTACGAGAGCACAAAATATTCATAAGTGTTGCAAAAATCGTGGGGCTTATATGTCACACACCTTGTCATGCAGCATTAAAGACTAGAACGGCATTTTCGGACAAGTACACAATTCTAGCAGGTATGCATTCAGAGTTTTTATGTGCTGCAAGGTGCAAAAATTCTCCTTCGTTTTGAGTGGCACTTCTTTTACCACACCTATGTGAGTTCTATTCCTACAAGCTTCACTCATCCTACCTTCTATCAAATGAGGCTTTGTATGTGGAGCTTGGTAAGGAATGCACAAATGTCATGCATATATTGTAAAGCTAAGGAATGAGTCTCAATCAACATAGCAACTCCATTTATTTTGGTCATAAAAAATGATGTGATGGAGGGGGAGAAAATGAACTCACGCTTATGGAAGGGGGTTTTGAAAAACATTGGTCCTTTATTTTGCTCAAGATGTTTATGATAAGAACCATCTAGCCATTGACTTTTGTCATGCAACCATGGAGTTTTTTTTTTTTTTTGACTACTTCATGGTGCAAGGGGCCATAAATTTTGAATGGTTCAATGAAACATTTTGAAATATTCTTGAGCATTTTGGATGGACCAAAAGTTTTGCAAACTCTGAAAAATGTTTGGTTGATTTATACAAACATTCCCCTTTTTATTTGGTGGAGAGAAATTTTCGAAAACATACGCGAAGGAATTATGACCAAAATTAGGAGTGCTTAGTTTCAAGAGTACATCAAACCTTAACAAAACTCAATGCATAAACAAATGGCTATGAGTGGGGCTGTTTCGAAAATTATGATATGGCTCTGGTAGGTGCATAAATCCTCACACTAAGAGAAGTGTGCCAAAACAGAAAGGTTTTAGGTACTTGCAGCAATTCAAGAAAAACATCTCTGGATGAAACCATACTAAGAAATTGCAACAAGTCCTAATCATGCCATATCACAATCCACAATGCTCAGACTTGGTGTAACAAATGCAACCCACGGAAATAAGCAAGACTCATGATGTGATCATGCTCAAGTAAAAATAACACATATGTCAGGAGTAGAGGTTGCATCTATGCTACACATGGGAAGCTAATTTGTAACTCGATCATCATTTCCCTTAAGCGTAGCATAACACCAAGATTCTAGCATTTATTCGAAACAGAGAGTTCATTTATTTATTAAGAAAGTTAGGAATACTTACCTGCGGGTCCTCCCCAAGCTTGAGTCTTTGCAAGACTCGAGCTTATATTGAACTCCTTCTTACCTGGGGGTGCCCTCCCCAAGCTTGAGTCTTTGTAAGACTTAAGCTTGATTCAGGCTCTTCCTCCTCCTTCTTGATCTGCAAAAAAGAGTGAGGATGATACAAGTGGCTAGCCCCTAATGGGCATCACCGGGAATCCTATTATTTTTGTGTTTTTAATTTTTTTTTCAAATTTTTATTTTATTTTTATGATTTATGAAAAGAAAAACAAGTGCTAGGCCTAGCTAGGATAACGATTGGGATGGCCTCCCCAATCGGAGGGCTCTCATTTTTACGTCTTTGAGCTAGACGTTCTCCATGTCTTTTCAACTTGTTTGGACCTCGCTCGCTGGAGAATCTTGCGAGGTAGAGGTTCCTTCTTTCTTCCGCCACACCTTGGTTGTCTTCTTTGTGTTTGTGGCGGCGACCTTTTCTTCAATAGGCGCCTTTGTAGTACTCTCGTCGGTTGATGCCGTAGCTGCCTTCTTCTTTCTTGACCGCCTCGCTCTCCTCTTCTCGGGCGATTGTGACTTGCCTACTCCTTCTTGCGGAGGAGTAAGAGGGGCTTGAGATGTGTTAGGCGGCTGAGGCATCCTCCTTGGAGTCCTCCAATATTTTGCTAGCCTTCTTGCATTCTCTCTTTCCAGATAGTCTCTCATATATGCAATGAGCTTGTCTGGCTGTGGCATGGGTGGAGTAATCTCAATCTTCTCCACTCTCCTTGGGTTCTTCCCATATATGACCCGTACTTGTTTGCATTGCTCAACCTTAGGCTTGAAGCTGAACGTTTCTTCCTTGCCGTTGAAGTCCAAGTGGATCTCTCCTGCCCCCACGTCGATGTTGGCGTTGGTAGTGCTCAAGAACGGCCTCCCAAGGATGAGAGGAGCCTTGTCATCCACCTCCATATCCAGCACAACAAAGTCAACGGGGACGAAGAGATTTCTGATCTGCACGGGAACTTCTTCGACAATCCCCAAGGGCAGGCGCAGTGACCCGTCTGCTAGCTGGAGCTTCATGATCGTTGGGGATAATGGATGGTTTAACCCATCGTACATCGCCTTCGGCATGATGCTCACGCTCGCCCCTAAGTCATATAGTGCCCGAGCGAAACAACGATCGTTGACCAAACACGGAATGGTTGGCCATCCGGGATCTTTTCTGATCACATCCTCGGGGAGTGCGGAATCCAAGTCGCTTTCTTCACATCTGATGGTTATTGCATTCACAATCTCCTTGGGATTAACTTCTGGTTGCCCAGGAAGTTTACCCGCACGAGGAGACTGCACAGCTGAAGCTATTTGCGCTATTTGCGTTTCTAGCATCTTGTTATGGCTTAGCTGATTCTGCAGAGCAGTGCTGAACGACTCTAGCTTGGCATATATGCTCTCTAAAGCCTTGTCCGTAGTAAGAAACTTCTTACTAATGCTGTCATTAATCTTGACCTGGCCGAGAACTAGATCCTTGATAGAGGGCTCATAACGGGAAAAATTACCATTGTTACCTCCCTGATTCTTGTTGAAGGAGAGGTCGGGCCTGGAATTCCAGCCGTAGTTGTTCTGGGAGCGATACCCATTGCCATTGTTGAGGAAATTGCATTCCTCTCTCGTATTTGGGCAATTGATGCCCATATGCCCAACGCTGCCGCATTCCTCACATGTCATGCGGGAATCCGCAACTTGCAGGTCCTGTGGAGACTCCACCTTGCGGAGTAGCTGATCGAGCTTGATGGCGAGCATGTCCATCGTCTCCACTTGGTGCACTCCACGGGTTTTGGTGTTCGCCGCTTGGAGTTCACCATGAGTCTGGTTGGCCGCCACCTTCTCAATCAACTTCTTAGCGTTCTTCACGCTAAGGCAGAAGAAGGAGCCGCCTGCTGCGGCGTCGAGGTGCTCTCGAGCGGACGGCCTCAAACCGTGGTAGAAACTCTGTATGAGGAGCCATTCCTCCATGCCATGATGTGGGCATGAGAGAACGTACTCCTGCATCCTGTCCCAGGCTTCCGCGGTCGACTCATCTGCGAGCTGTTGGAAGCCCGATATCTTGTTCCGCAGGGCAATCGTCTTGCCCGGCGGGAAGAACTTGGCGAGGAAGGCATTGGAGCATGCCGTCCACGTGTCGAGGGACTCTTGGTTCGCGTAGAACCACTGGAGAGCCTTCCCCAACAGAGAGAAAGGGAATAGCTGTAGTCGGATAGCGTCCTGAGGTGCATCCTTTATGACGAAAGTGTTGCACGTCATCAGGAACCTTTGGAGGTGAGCATTTGCATCCTCCGACGGCTTCCCACAGAAAGGACTGGCCAAGATCATGTTGATCAATGCTGGCTTGAGCTCGTAGTCCTTGTTGGTGACGCGCGGGTTGGGTCCCACGCGGATGTTCTCCGTAGTTGGCGCGGAGAAGTCATTGATCGTCTTCTCAACAACGGGGTCGGCCATGGTACTGTTCGTTGAGGAGGCCCTGACAACCGGTGGAGGAGACGATTCGAGAGCCAGAGCATTCTTGCGGATCTGTTTGGTGAGTTTGGCTCGAACTTTCCTCAAGAACTGTTCTGGATCTGAGTGGAAGTTTTCTGGTAGGTCGAAACCAGTCATGCACAGTCCTGTTTCAAATGTTCACAAGAAGAGAAATCAGGACAAGGGTAAGCCCGCAAAGTAAGTGATAATTATTCTTCTCACAAACTTCAATGCATTTATTCAGTTTCTAGCTGCTACTTCCCCGGCAACGGCGCCAGAAATGCTTGTTGGCGGTTCTTATGCGATAAAATTGAATTCATTAATTCCGCAAGCGCACGGATCACCATTGTAGCATTTCACCTTGGAGTATTCCAGGGTTATCGTATTTATATTTCCGCAGGGAAGTAGAGCAAAAGGAAGCTGAATAATAGCTATGCATTGGATAATTTGGAGAAAGAAATAATGTATCAACTATACTTGAGACGGGGGTAAGATAGGCATGATATATATGGGTGGCACACACATCCTCAAATCCAAGGTAATAAAATAAATCATAGTATACATTTGGGAGAGCAACGAGATAGAGTTAAGGCTACCTGTATGTTTATCTATTATTTACTTTTCTAGCAGTCAATTCTACAAAGGTTATTTACTCTAGCTAAGCTCATACACATACAAGTCATGTCGTTTGGGGCACGGAAGTGCCAGGGCAACCGATGCTGCTAGTTCACCCTGGGGATCCATCCGCTATAATTAAGACCCTGCTGAGTCCAACCCGGACGTGGTGGATTACAGAGACCGGTGCAGCTGTCACATACACTCGCGGCTACCATCCTCCGTGGGGTTGGGTGCCAAACGTGCATAGGCCAAGATCTAAGCGCCACGCTTACAACCCGCCCAGACGAGCTACTCTTGATCAACGGAGCAGTCCTATCTAAGAATGAACAAGCACAGATTTCACACGACGTCATCTTCGACGACGGCACTCTCTCGTACTCGCTATTCCAACAATCACGAATCCCACAACAAGACTTCTACGAGCACTTACTTAACGAATAAATAAACTAAATAGAAAAGAATTACTAAAAGAAATAAATAAGGATAAAACTAATTATATAATAAATAAAATAATATCTCAAGAGTAAGATACAAAGAACTATACCGAACTCCGAGAATACTCCGGAAGCCCGAGAGAGCTCTCACTCTACTCTACTCTACTCTAACTCCCAAAGCTACTACTCAACTAAACTAATGAACACTTGGATGAAGTGTGATGGTGCCCATTGATTCGGAGGCCGAGGGGTCCCTTTTATAGCTTGTGAAGGCGGTGGAAGCACCCTGGCCGACTTTGGAGAGGCGGCGCCGACAAAGTCGGCCGGCCGGCCTAGGGGGGTGGCCGGCCGGCCGTCCCTTCGGTCGGTTGGCCACCGTCTTTTGCCTGAACGCTCCAGATCCTCTCCTGATGGCGGTCCGAAGGTCGGCTACTTCGTGGGGTCGGCAGAATTGGATTGAGGGCCAAGAAAAGGCCCAAATAGCCCACCTTCTAGAACGTCGGTGGAATCCTGCCGAGCTGGGCTTGAATTACACGTTGAGGATTATTTTCCAGCCCACTGGAGAAAGCCTGGGGCCTGTGGCCACCATGTGGGGCCGGCCGGCCTAGGGTGGGGCCGGCCGGCCAGGGAATTCCCCTGACTGGGCCCACTTTTCTCTATTATTCACTCCTGCATCCAAATATCCACCAAAACTTGTGGAGTAGCATTATTCCTATCTACTATGCACAAAATCTTGGTGTTATGTATTTATTTACCGGTAGGGTGGCGGTCAAAACATGGTTTAACGACCGCCAACAGTAGACCTTGTCAAAATGGTCTGTTTGCAGGACTTCCATGAAACAGCGCCACCTCCAAGTAGAAACACATATCCACTAGTGGCATACATCTCATCAGCATCAGATATCCAGTTTGCATCACAATATCCTTCTAGTACTTTAGGGTACCCAGAATAGTGAATGCATAGCTCATAGTACCTTTAAGATAGCGCATTACTCTCTCAAGAGCTCGCCAGTGATCATCTCCCGGTTTTGACACTAACCGGCTCAATTTCCTCACAGCAAACGAGATATCAGGCCTTGTAGCACTAGCCAGGTACATAAGCGAACCAATGATTTGGGAATATCTCAATTGATCCCTTGCTATTCTTTGGTTCTTCCTTAATAGCACGCTAGGATCATAAGGCGTGGGAGCAGATTGAAAATCGCTATACCCAAAGCGACTCAAGATCTTCTCCACGTAGTGAGATTGCAAGAGAGTAATCCCACCATTGCCTTCTCTTTGTAGCTTGATGTTAAGAATAACATCTGCTACTCCCAAATCCTTCATCTCAAAGTTGTTGGACAGAAAATCCTTGACCTCCTTAATCACATTAAGGTTGGTCCCAAAGATCAGTATGTCATCAACATATAGACACAGGATGACTCCCTCGCCCCCACCATACCGATAATACACACATTTGTCGGCTTCGTTCACAACAAAGCCAGCCGATGTCAAAGTCCTTTCGAACTTCTCGTGCCATTGCCTAGGAGCTTGTTTGAGGCCATACACTAAGCTCTTTTGACCTTCTATCACAAACCCATCAGGCTGATCCATATAGATCTCCTCGTCTAACTCTCCATAAAGGAAAGCTGTCTTAACGTCCATCTGATGGACGAGAAGACCATGTGAGGCTGCCAGGGAAAGTAATACTCGAATCGTGGTCATACGAGCAACAGGTGAGTAGGTGTCGAAATAATCTTCACCCTCCTTTTGTGAATATCCCTTCACCACAAGCCTTGCCTTGTACCTCTCAATCGTGCCATCAGGCCTAAACTTTTTCTTGAACACCCATTTGCATTCTATGGGTTTGCACCGTAAGGACGCTCGACCAGCTCCCAAGTGCCATTAGACATGATTGAATCCATTTCACTCCTTATTGCTTCCTTCCAAAGGTCAGCAACGGGAGATGAAAGTTCCTCTTCAATGGTTCTGGGAGTGTCATCCACGAGGTACACAATAAAGTCATTTCCAAAAGATTTTGCAGTCCTTTGTCTCTTACCTTACGGGTGACTAGATTGTCATCCTCCTCAGGAATGTGTACAGGGGGTTTCTCATTTTGTGTTATCGGAATGAAATGCTCATGGGTAATGTAGTCTCATGACTTGATGTGCTAGATGCATTTTTGAAAGGAAATTCACTCTCAAAGAATGTAGCATCTCTGAACTCTAAAATTGTACCGACCAACATGTCAGCTACTCCAGATTTTACTACTAAAAACCTATAACCCACGCTGTTTATAGCATAACCCAGGAAGATACAATCAACAGTTTTAGGTCCAAGTTTGTGTTTTTTATTGATTGGCACATTCACCATGGCCAAACAACCCTAAGTACGCAAATATGAGAGATTTAATCTTTTCTTATGTCATTCCTCGAATGGTGTGATTTCTTTATCCTTTGTGAAAACTCTATTCAGGACATGACATGCTGTCAAAATCGTCTCACCCCACGATTCCTTAGAAAGACCCGCTGTCTCTAACATGGCGTTCACCAAATCAGTTAGAGTTCGGTTCTTTCTCTCAGCAATCCCATTGGATTGAGGTGAGTAAGGCGGTGTCATGAATAATACCATGTTCCACGCAGAATTCAGAAAAATCATTAGAAAAGTATTCTCCACCACGGTCAGACCTTAAACGTTTAATCTTCCTCTTTAGTTGGTTTTCTACTTCAGCTTTATAGATTTTAAAGTAATGCAAAGCTTCATCTTTGGATTTTAGCAGATACACATAGCAATATCTAGTACAATCATCTATGAGAATCATGAAGTATCTTTTATCACCTCTAGTTAATTCGCCATTCATCTCGCACAGATCGGAATGAACAAGTTCTAATGCCTCTAAGTTCCTCGCCTCCGCAGCCTTGTGAGGCTTGCGAGGTTGCTTAGATTACACGCAAGCATGGCACTTAGAACTTTTGACCATGTCAAATTTCGGGATTAAATTCAGTTTTGCTAATCGCGTCATACAACCAAAATTAATGTGACAAAGTCGTGAATGCCAAACATTTGACTCATTCGAAGTCAGAATATTATTCACAACCTTATTACAACCATTGTCAAGTAAAGAAAAGCGGAACAAGCCTCCGCAATCATAGTCTTTTCCAACAAATGTCCCATACTTAGAAACTATACATTTTTTGACTCAAGAACTATTTTATAACCATCTCGACACAATAGAGAGCCACTAACAAGATTCTTTTTGATTGAGGGGACATGTTGCACGTGCTTCAATAGCACCGTCTTTCCCGAAGTAAACTTCAGAATGACCGTATCAACACCAAGAACACGAGCATGTGACCCATTTTCCATCAACAAGTCTCCTGTCACTCCGGCCTGATAAGAAGAAAACAAAGAGATATCAGCACACACATGTACATTAGCCCCAGTGTCAATCCACCACTCAGGTGTTTGACAGACAGAAAGGACAATGGGTGTAGAATTACCGTACCCAGAAGTCCCTCCAGTCTCGCTAATGACCATGTTTTTCTTCTCCTGCTTAACTTTGCGGTCTGGGCACGCACTTGCCCAATGCTCAGTGCTCCCGCAAATAAAGCAGCTACTTTTTTTGTTCTTTTTCTTCTTAAAAGTGGTTGATTGCTAAGGCTTCTCAGCCCCCTTCTTCTTCTTCTTTGATGAGTTGACCTTTCGCACCATATTGGCACTAGAAGGTTCTCCTACGCTCTTTCCACGTGTGTGTTTTGCTTTCGCCCTTTCCTCGACATCAAGAGTCCCAATGAGTTCAGACATGCTAAACTCTTGTCTCTTGTGTTTCAGTTGGGTAGCAAAATCCCTCTAAGTAGGTGGCAACTTAGCGATAATACCGCCAGCCACAAACTTGTCTGCCAACACACATGGAAACTGTTCGAGTTCTTTTGCCATAGCCTGAATCTCATGGGCTTGTTCAACTACAGAACGGTTCTCAACCATCTTGTAGTCAAAAAGTTGCTCCATGATATATAGCTCACTACCGGCATCAGAAACACCGAACTTAGCGTCCAGAGCATCCTATAGTTCTTTCGCAGAGGTGCACGTGATGTATGAATCCTTATACTTATCAGCAAGAGCGCTAATCACGGCGCCTCTGAACAGATTATCAGCCATATTGAACCGTTCCTCCTCCTCTGGAGTAAACTGTTCTGGCTTACCGTTCGCGGCATGATAGCAGTTCATTGCTGTAAGCCACAGGACCATCTGAGCACGCCACCTCTTATAGAAAGAGCCATCAAACGTGTTCGGTTTAAATGCAGCAGCAAAACCGCTAACAGAAAATTGCCAAATATCAGGTTTTTGGATTGTTAAGAATTTAAGCACTTTTCTAATTAATTTAATCCAGAAATTCCCCAATAAGGTGATAGCGATGAACAAACTGAAAAGAAAGTTAGAAACATACCCAGCGGAAGATCCTGCGCCGGATGCGCTGGAAGATCCATTCCCAAGAACTGTTCTTGAGTATATTCGATGTAGTCGATGCAGGACGATGTACGCAGTGCAGAACCGTCGCGTTCCGGAAAGAAGTCGATCGAAAGCGAGCAGTCGCATTGTCGCTCCCCAAAAACTTGATCGCCGCACACCCGGCAGATGTCTCTTGCGGATCAGGGGTTTCGGAGGCCTGCTCTCCCAGATCTCTGTGCGCGCAGAAATCCGGGACGGGGAAATCTTCGAAGGCAAAACGAGTGGAAGGAATCGTATGGAAGGCGAGAGCGAGAGAGTCCAGGCGTATGGAAGAGGCATTATATATAGATACGGCGAGACGTCCCATAACGAACGGACGCGACTCCATCGTAACGAAAAGGCGTCGGTTCATTCCTGAGACGCGCCGTTTCAATATATTAAAAACTTCCATAACAGACGGACGCGACGCCAGCCAGCCAAGTCACGTCACGTCACTCACGCCCGCCCGCCCGCCCGCCAGCCACGCCACGGCACGGCTCGGCGGCGGCGGCGACGGAGCGCGCGCGCGTGTGGCTCTCCACTAGCCTCTCTCAACTTCTCTAGGGGATGTACCGGAAATTCACCTAATAAGTTGAGTCAATTAATGATAGGAATCCCATGTGGGACTAAACCATTATTGCATTAATTTATGAGCCTAGATTAAATAGAATTATTGCACTATTATGGGCTTAAAAGCCCATAATCAACAATCCCCACCAAGTCTAGAGCTCATAAGGATTGCACTCATATTTCCTTCCTCTTGTTTGATATACCGTTGTTTCGATGGAGACTGTTAAAGTTGAACTTCCATCTAGAACAGAGGTTACGCCTTATTCACAACTGAGCAATGGACTACGCCTTGAATTGTCAGTTTTGTGCGAAAGAGGTTTTGCCTAAGTCCTTTACCGTACTAGGTTGCCAAAAGCATCCCCTCTGTCTTGAAGCATATAAGTCACACTTCTGGCCTATTCATGAGTATCTAGAGATCCCCACCATCTCATAGACTGTGACTAGCAGTCGAACTCATATAGGTGTGTTCCTTAAAGATATCCTGTAGGACGATATCTTTGCTTCTCATAAGCCACTAGGAACACATTAAGGTTAATAAACCAGCCTGCCTTACAGCTCTCTAGGAAAGAAGTACATCTGAGATAGACCAATCAAGGTTCTTTTCTCTGCCAGATTTTAGACGTATGGACATAGTCCAACGAAATAACTCCGGAGTTTCTCAATTTTCTGACCGATTTTAATCGCCTTTTTACATGCCTTGTCGACTTCATGTTATCCTTTGAACTGTTCACTTTGACTATCACTGTCTGATTGTCGCAGTTCATGGAGATAGACGGTATTGGTTTTTCAACCACCGGTAAATACATAAGGAAATCACAAAGCCACTCAGCCTCAATGCTGGCAGTATCCGTGGCTGGCGGGCGGGCAGCCTCAACGCCCGCCCGCCCGCCCGCCACGCCACGGCTCGGCTCGGCAGCGGCGACGCGCGCGCGCGCGTGTGGCTCTCCACTAGCCTCTCTCAACTTCTTTAGAGGATGTACCGGAAATCCACCTAATAAGTTGAGTCAATTAATGATAAGAATCCTATGTGGGACTAAACTATTATTGTATTAATTATAGACCTAAACTAAATAGAATTATTGCACTATTCTGAACTTAAAAGCCCATAATATTCAACACGCATTACACAAAAAGTGTTCGGATCGAGTCGATTGACCATGCACTCCGTAGTCAGGATGCATGGGAAACTTTATGCATGGTCTGACAGTGATTTGTTACTACTAGTAGTAAGTTTTTTTTTCCCTAAACGCTTTGGATTCAAATGATGCCGGACCAGGCACGTCAGGGAGACAGGGACAAGGGCAAACATCCTGCTAGCTGCTCTGTTTTCCCTCCTGCTGCTGCTCTGTTTTCATGCTTGGAAACAGAGCAGCGTTTTCTCGGTCAGGTGGCATCGTGGCAGCCACAGGGGTCGCGGCCAACAACAAGAGCGGAGATTGGACAAGTTTGTACTAATCACGGAGCCGAGGTAATCTCGGCAGCCTCCCTGCTTAGTGCTTACTCTTGACCTGAACTGAACATTGACAGGCGTGCCCCTTTTTTTAACTGTACAGAAGACTAGTTAGT
Source organism: Eragrostis nindensis (assembly GCA_012490785.1). Taxonomy (NCBI): domain Eukaryota; kingdom Viridiplantae; phylum Streptophyta; class Magnoliopsida; order Poales; family Poaceae; genus Eragrostis; species Eragrostis nindensis. The sequence goes on along the minus strand of JAAXCT010001201.1, from coordinate 109,931 downwards.
TTAGCTTGTGTCTTTGAGGCTTTGAGCGTATCGAGTATAGTTACCGAAAACACAACCCGCGGAACACGTATGGACAGGCTTGTACTAGTAGAAAAAAGAACCTTGGCGTCAGGATCTGCAGAAGGAATCATTGAGGCGCCCTTGGTCCTTCTTTCTTTGAACAATGACGATTCAGAAACCTGTTGTTTGTTCAGCTGAGCTGATGGTGTAGTAGACTGGAGTGCCTCGCGGGCGTGCTTCTCGTGATTGACGCTGAATGCTTGTGTGTGTCAGCCCCAGGTCACCGATCTTGAGCGCGCCACGGACTCGCCGTCCGTCCGTAATTAAAGAGCTCTCATAAGATGGACGTGCATATATTGCCGTCAGATGCTGCCAGGGCCGGGAGGGCTGCGAATGCAACAAGAACTTTTTTTCCAAACCGCACGCACGCGCACCTCCGTTTCATGGCCTTGCCCTTGGGCAAGCCGATCACTGCACGACGGGACGGAGAAGACGAGCGGGATTCGCGCCGCGCCAAGAGAAAGCGTATCTGAAGGAGCCAAGAGAAAGCGTATCTGAAGAGCGTGCCAAGAAGACCCGCTCGAGGAGCTTCTGAAGGGGCCAGAAGGGCCATGCATGCATGTCGTCTGACCCCACCCACATCGCCCTCCTAGCAACAGTCGCATCGTGACGTGTTCCATTCGTGCCTGGTATACCTCTGAACTCTCCTTCAGTTCAGCATGCCAAGACGTACGCTTGATTCAACTCAAAAAAAAAAAAAAAAGAAAGAAAGAAAGACGTACGCTTGATTGAAACCTAAAATGTTTCCAGCAAATTCCCTCTATGCTATAGAAAAATATAGCCCATCCCTTGTGTGCCACAAAAAATATACACATCCCTTCTATGCCATAACTTTAAATTTTTCATCCCCTGTATGCCATAACTGTTAGATTTTAGGCTTAACACCATCAAACTCATTTTTTCTTCATGTTTTACCCCTCCCCTCTACGTTGCTCGGATACGGCGATACGGATATGGATACGCGATACGGCGACACCGTGATACGCCAATTTTCTAAAAACACAGATACGGCAGTACAGCAATATATACATATTAAAATAATAAATTCAGGAATTAGCACCAGCACTGTGAGCTTGATTTTCGTTGCCCGTTTAGCTGGTCTTTGTGAAACCAAGTTCCTGTGCTATTATTTTGATGGAACCTTGTGACCTGTATGGACAGTACTAGTTGCTGCTGCTTTTGTCTATCTATGGACAACACTAGTTGCTGCTGTTTTTGCCTATGTATGGACAGCACTAGTTGCTGCAATGGTGCATGTTTGTGGACATCAAAAACTAGTTGTATGAACAATACTACCAGCTTGCAACTTATTTGGATATATTTCACATGTTTTGCTTGGTCTATATTTCACATGTTGATACTGATTTCACACGTTAGAAATATATTGTTCTTTATTTTAATGGCATGGAAGGGATGAAAAAGCACAAATATGCATTAGGGGTATTATTGTCTTTTTACCCCTCTCCTTTAACAGCTTAACACCTCAATCTAACGGTTATGGCATATAGGGGATGAAAAATTTAAAGTTATGGCATAGAAGAGATGTGTATATTTTTTATGGCACATAAGGGATGGGCTATATTTTTCTATGTCATAGAGGGAATTTGCTCAAATGTTTCAGGCGTCGTAAAAGTACCCATTGACTTGCAACTTTTGGAACAAAACAGTGTTGTGGTGCATTCTTTTGAAGGTTGGCGTTCCAAACTCCCGCCTACTCTGACAGTTTTGAAGAGTGCCCACACAGCACGGAAACTGAAGTTGTGGGCTCACGCTCGCACGGTGCGTGATCTCTGTATCTGTCGGCGGGCACGCGAGCGCTTGACGCGTTGGAGTACTCTGTTTTTCACGTCTGGAAGCAGGGCAAAGTTCCTCTGCATGACTGTTTTTTCCGTTGGAGGCCAGACGCGTCAGGATCTTGGACCTTCTTGCACACGTGGACCGCGGACCTATCCAGTCACTGAAACGTGATAACACGACCAGCAATGTGTTAGAGAGCAAAAGAGTCAATTACACACCAGACTGATTCTACACGAGGCTGTACGCTCAAACGAAGGCGAATGCATGAGACTCTATCTTTAGCTGCATGCACGCATTTGTACTACGTAGTGTATTGATCCGGCTGGAATTCTTATTTCCTAATTTTTCCTGGAGGCACGATGACCAAACGCAGAGGTAATTGCTCCAGAACTAAACAACAGATGATCGTCTGATTTGCATGCTTGATCGGGCAGCCAACGTTTGATCAAAGAACTAGAACATCGACATACAGTCGATCATTCATTCATTGCAAGATCGATGCGAGATACGCGCTAGTCTTTGACAGCAAAGCGATTCAGAACTCATGCTTGGATGGACGTGATACAGTCCCATGCATGCAAAATTGGAGTATATCTGCACGGACAGTGCGACGTGCAGCGTCCAAACGGCGGTATCACGAGGAAGAGACGGAGAAGTGCCGAGAAGGTCAAGGGTGAACTGAACCCCGGCACGTACGCGATTCGAAACTCGATGGGCGGGCGCGTCTTTTCTTCGAAAGCGTTTGCGTCGCGTGGTTAGTAGTACTACTACCTCCGTCCCATAATAGTTATCGCTGTTGATTTTTAATTATCACGTTTGACCGTTCGTCTTATTCAAAAATTTTTTATAAAGATTAAAATAAATATGTCATGATTAAACTAATGATGAAAAAACATGTGATAAAGAAATAATTAATGTTTGCACGAAAAATTCAAATAAGACGAATGGTTAAACTTAACAATCAAAAGTCAACATCGACAACTATTTTGAAACGGAGGTAGTAGTACAAAATAAGGGCATGTTTGGTGCAAATAAGTCAGATGACTTATAAGTCACCTGACTGAAAAATACTGACTTATAAGTTAGGGATGTTTGGTGCAAATAAGTCAGGGTTCGAGAAACGAGAGGAGGAGAGAGAATGGAGTGGAGGAGAGGCGGGTGGGTCCTACTGACTTATAAGTTTTAAGTTGAGTTGAGGTAGCTTAAAACTTAAAGTCACTGGTGACTTATAAGTCGGGCATGTTTGGTGAAATAAGTCGACTTATTTCACTTTGGACTTTAAGTCATGACTTAAAGTTGGCACCAAACATGCCCTAAACGTGCGCCCAAGATGCCGCACTGCACCTGGTGGTGCCTGCTCGTCTCGTCAGTGTCGCATCGGTCATGTCTTTTCAAGCCTGCGCTGGAACGCGAACGCACACCCACGACGCAACGCTGTAGGACGATGCCGCCGCCCACGCCGAATGGCATGGCGTCACGGGGACCGAACAGGCCCTGATTCCCCACGTATGCTGGTCCCATGGAGCAGAAAGAAATGTCAGATTTCTTAGTTGAAAAAAAAAGGAGCAGATTATTTAGGCCAGTCTCTATGCACATTTCATTGCATTGTTTTAAAGTATATATTTTGAAAAAAGTCGGTTCTTTTCATGATGATGAAAGTTTTCTCCTATAAGATGAGATAAGATGAGATGAAAATTTTCCTTTTCTCTTCTCATAATTACCTTGTCAACCAAGTCAGCTAAAGATGAAGATGGCGAAAAGGCCTGTAGCCTAGTGGTTATAAGTGTTTCAGTACGTAACACCTAAGATCTTGGGTTCAACTCTTTAGTGGGAGCGAATTTTTAGGATTTAACGGCGTTGTGCTTTTATCGGTAGGCGAACGTGGCCGTGGTGACTTCGTCAATCTGTAGGATTTACGGCTCAGTCTTCGAAGATGCTTATAGGAGTAGGGTTTGGTATGTGCATTCTAAGACCAGTCTCAATGGACACTTTTATTTCACATTTATTAAGAGTGCCATATTAGCTTTGTGGTATTGTTCTATGAAATGAAACTATGTCTCTCAGTGCCTAATTTCATGTCAGTTTCATTTGTTTGTTATAACATTAAATTATTATTAGGTGACACTCAATTGTTGGTTAAAATCCTTAGATATGAAAGGAAAGACTCTCAATCTAATTTCATTTGTCTTTCATCGAGTTGGAAAGAGTGTCGACATCCTTTCATGGGGATGCATGGCTGCTCATCTCTCTCATCTTAAATTTCTTGCCATGTCACTGTTTTTGTTGATGTGACATCTAAAGGTGACTGTGCGTTGTAAGTGTTCGAGTTGTGCTGTGTAATTAAAAAAAAAAAAGCTAATCATGAAGATGTAGCATATGATTTAATGCTTATGAAAGTTGAGACTGCCCTTACAACAAATTGGTCATGTATGAAACGTACCGAGGCCATTTGACGTCTATACTCAGCATTTTTTATTTGGCGAATGTCTATACTCTGCTTAAATAAAAGTAAAACAATTTCAGAGAGCAGAACTTGCACCACAACTGTGAGTACTAGCACCTTAGGCGCTCATTTCTGCTGATTTGGAGTTTTTGAACGGCTTATTCCCGTGATTTTTTTTTTCACTTGCGTTCGAATTGTTGGACCTCCACTAAAATGTGCAAGAAACTTCATTATCGTGGCCTAGCTTAGCTAGTCCCACTATTATCCTCACATCTAACTTTTCTCATTGCTTATTGCTGCTCTATAACTTCATAATCATCCAGTTTTCACGCGCTGCCGCCTCATTTCAGCTCACCTCTCCAGCTTTCACGCGCTGCCGCCTCACATTTGACTTTGGTACAGGAGTTCCAACTTCGGATAAAATGTCTTGGATAACCTTTCATCTCTGCTCTTGATTGATTGGAAAGAATGGCAAAATCAGATCAACGGAACGTTTGGTAGTAGACATTTGCGAAGTGTTTGGTTCGGTGATTTGTAACGGATTCCGATTCCGGTGTTAACCGATTACGTTAGATTGTGTTTGTTTGAACTTCGTACGTAATCGGATACCTCGTAATCAGATACCGGCCTTCAGAAATCTGATACCCCTCCCTTTCGAGCGCAATCGAATCGATACCGCTCCGTTCGTCGTCTTCATCCTCACGCAACTGCATCTCCGCCCACCAATTCGCACAGCCTCCTTCAGAGCGACACCCTCATCGCGATTCGATCTCTTCCCGGCCTCTCTCCTTCCGCCCCCTCCTCCGCCTCCATTGTCTTTTGCTGCTCCTTCTTACTGCCGCCATCTTCGGCAGCCAGCGGCAAACTCGTTGCCGATCTGCAAGAGGAGATGACGAGGAGAAGCAAGAGCAGCACTACTCCCCCGCTGGCAGCCGATCCCAATCGGCGGCGGCGCCTGCTCTCTCCCCGATCGGGTCGTCTCGTCTCCTCTCCGCTCCTCCTCAGCGACGGAAACAGAAACCGTTACAAAATTCAACCAAGCAAAACCATGTAATGGCATACATTGATTGCGATTGCAGCTGCAACTGATTACGATTGCGATACCGTTACCAACACTGAACCAAACAGCACCTTGATGTCGGACCGGACTCATACTTTGTTTCATGTTTGAAAAAACGACATTTTCAGTATGTACCCTTCAGTTCGTAGGCCTCACAAGATTTGCCCCTCAATTCGCTAACCTTTCAGAATTTTGCACTCCTAATGCGATTTCTTTTTTTCAAACGAGATCTTTTATTGGCTGATTTCTCTCATTTTCATTTTTTTCCCACGTAGCCTGACCAAAATACCCTTGGCTCCTAGTGCTTCACAGGTTGAACGCGAACCAGACCTTCTCATCGAACTGCTTCGGCAACATGATTCTGTTCACAAGTACAGAGGCAAATCGTCTAAAAAAAAAAGAAGTACAGAGGCAAACAGAGCACTCCAGCCCCATCAGAGGACGTTGCTCTGTTTCGATTCAAAAACCAGAGAGGCAGCAGGAGCGGAAAGGGGAGGTTGGCATGCAGCAGTGCTCCAGCCTCTCTCGTGCTCTTCCAAGTGACGACCAGTGAACCATCAATTCAACGCTGAATGAAGCAGCTGGTAGCTCGATGCTGGCGATGCCCTGTCGTCCGGTGGGTGCACGCTTGTATGCGATTCATACTTATAGGGAACTGTAACTTGTTATTTTATAGGGAACTGTAATTTGTTTTTTTTTTGAGAAATAGGGAACTGTAATTTTTTTTTTTTACGTGGGAACTGTAATTTGTTACTTCAGTAAAGAAATTGATGCCTGCAAATAAAAAGTCCGTCGTTTGTTTTGTCGACCAATCAGGCCGAACTCATCTCACTTGCTCAGTTAAGTCTTGGCCCGATATAGCAGAGGGAAGCCATCTCGTTACGGGGACTACGGCATAAGTGGGTTCTGGGCCTTCTAGCCCAGCTGATCGTGGCCCGGTCCGTGGAGGTTCCGACACGGACTCCATGGGTGCCCTCCTCCACTCCTACTCTTCCCTGATCAACTCCGACTCGAACTGAGCTGACCTCTCCTTCCCTCTTATAGATCGGGGCGACCGCGACGCCCTCCTCCAAAGCTAGGGTTCCGTTGCAATTGCGAAGAGATCTGCATTGCAAATCTATGCAAAATTCGGCGCAGGCATCACAGATTTTCCAGCGCCAGAGGATTTCGTCGACGATGGCCGGTGGGGAAGGTGCTCCTATGCCTGGAATCGTGGGGGCGGCAGGGGCGGTTGCTGAGGGGAGGACAATGGAGTCATGCGCCGCAAAGAGGAAGGCGGGGGGAAGCGGCTTCCGGCGGCCAGTTGCTGGGCCCAGTGAAGGAGTGCACTACCAGGAGGAAGGCGAAGGAGGCGTCTGGTTCTGCGGTGATGGCAACCACCGTCGCAAAAGCAGAGAATGCAGCGAGCGAGAAGCCCCCGGCGCCGAAAAATCGGATGTCGAATAGGGAGATCCGGTGGATCCTGGCTCGCAAGCCGAGTGCCGGGCCGAGCCACTACCGTGCCCTGAAGGAGAGCAACCCGGATCTGACGCCGCCTCCGGAGGAGGAGATGGACGAGTCGAAGAAAAATCTTTACTTTATGGCCAAAGCGTTCTACAGGATGGAGGAGGAGTACCCCAAGCTGCAGGAGTGGGTTCGTAAGGAGCTAGAAACTAAGGGTTACGTTGAGCTCGACGATGACTGGGTCAGGCGCAGGGCTGAAGCACAGGCAACGTTGGAAGAGGGATGGAAGAAAATTGAAGCCCTGCTCCTCTCAGAAACTGAGGGCGATGATGACGACGATGAAAGCGAAGACGATGATGACGATTTTTAGATGAGTTGGCTTAAGTTTTGCTGCTTAACTGTAGTGGCTTATCAATAGGTCAATAAATTAGTATGCGATTCAGATTTTGCCACTGGTATGCAAATATCCTTTGAACGGCCTGGTGCTGCATGGAAGCAAGGGTTGGGGAAGAATATGTGCTTCAGGTATGCATTTTAGTCATTTTTCTCAATGTGGGATTCATAGAAGGATTTGCATACCCGGTGGCAAACTGAATCGCATACAAATTTAGTGGCCTTTTGATAGAGGCGCTGCAATCAAGCGGCAACTATCGTTTATCTGAGATGAGGATACTTAACTAGCAGCACGTTTGTGTTATCTGTTCTATCAGCTATCTTTTATATATTGTTTCCAGTGTGTGTCGGGGTTTGGGCGTAATGCCTAGTTCAGTGTGATCCAGTACATTTGTTATAAGTTATGCTCCATTGAACGCTGTGTCTAGTATTATACTAATTTACTTAGTATCTGCTCTGCTGCCATAATGTGTCTCTTATTTTGGAAATACAAAAACAAGTAAGGTTGTTTAGAGATTTTGGCTGGAACCTTTAAGGCCATGACCTTACAGGTCTTCCATATGCTGCACGCCCAATCAAGTTTTTATCCTCAGTTCTGAAATGCTTGCAGGTTTGTTCATCACATTTTTAGTTTACTTAATTTCTGTCTAGTCTTTACAGTGTGATACTTTGACAGTCTCAGCATGCCTCTTCTTACTTCACAATCAGGTATTGCACCTGTTTTGTGCCTCCAGACTCTATGGAATGTTTCTGGTTGGCAGTTGTTGATGCTTTTGCAGTGTATTTTTCTTGCAGATGTTTGCATCCTTCCAGATTGTTGAGTAATGTATCTATCTGATTTTTAATTTGTATGATCCTCTGTGGAGCGTGTGGTTGGTTCATGACCAACCTGGACACTGGGTGTCAACATGTTTGTTCCTAAGGGACATTAGTTATGGACATGTGTAGGCTTGATGGCATGCTGCTGATATATGTATTGTAATGAACCACACATGCAGTGTTCGGCAGTTGTTTATGTAACTGTCATAATCTTCTGAGCAACACACTTGGTACATGGACTAGTGCAGCTAACTGTGTTGATCCCTTATCCTTTTTCTCTCTCTTTATTTTCTTTTTCTTTGTGATGCTGGAAAGAGTAGCTGCTATGTAATTCTGTGTTTTATAAAATAAGGCCCCGTTTGGAATGGAGGAATCATTCTTCATTCCTGCGGGAATTGAACTGTTTCGTGTGAAATTCCTGTAAAATTCCTGTGAAATTCCTGCGTTCCAAACGGAGCCTAAAAGTATTTTGCTGATACTGGGAAATGCTGATAGTGAGAAAGGTTCACTGAGCATACACGCTATAGAAAGTGTGCATTATTACCAGAATAAGGACAGTATCAGGCCGCAGGGGCAGGGTTACAGCGAGTCTTACAGGTGTAGTGGTGTTTTAATGCGGTGTGAGCACTTGAGTAGAGGCTCTAAACTATACCTACATAGTACGAGCTACAGGACAATATATTAGCACAAGATGTTCTGCTTTCTTCCTTGAAGGCGATGGGGCCAATCCTTGTTCTTGATTGACCTGAACTTCTGGCTTGGCTGTGCCAATGTTTCGAAGTATTTGCTCTGCCAACGGATGAATGAGAATAAACGAATAGTCAGTTGTCTTATATTGAGTTCAACACTCTGCTGCTTCTTGTAGGTCCGACGGGTGTCACCGGTGCAGATGTTTAATGACGGCTTTCTAAAGTTTTTTTTAAATCCTTGGTACCTCTAATATGGGGTTAATTAAGCAGGAGGTAGTCGTTTCTGACCAAATTATTGTGAACATTCTCTCTCTTTTATCTCATAGAACAGAACAACTCTAATGCATATGTGCACGAGAACCTATGCTCCTATGTTTTCTTCACTGCTCACTGATTCTGGAGCAAAGTAAGTGCAAAAGGGTTTGCCGAGTTGCTTACGTTGCTTCCAACACGGTTCGTGGATAGGTGACGCACAATCCCATTTTTCACCGGTTCACAAGTTCAAGAAGAATTGCATGAAGACAATATTATATTTTTGTTCATCAGATTATAGTGCAACTTTTGGCCAAATGTTAGTGGCATAAATTATGTATGTCACAGTGCTGGGCAGATTTTATAGCTTCCTCACCTATATTTGATTCTGGCTAGGAACATGTTTACCTTTATTGCAATGACAAAGTAGGCAATTAATTTATCAGGAGTTCATCATGCACCTCTCCTAGCTTCCAGCTTATGGCAAAGGTACCGGCATTATTAGCCAGACATGAAACCAATCAATAAGAAAATGTCTTATCAATTATGTTTTTAAGCTTGCCAATCCTTCCCATTTGAGTAATAGTTCCCCATCAGCACTGTTGCACCAAAATGTAATACTGCTCTTTTTGAAAAATTGTTTTCAACATAGGGTGACCTTCCCACACCTCGGCCTAATCAGCCCCATTTGGCCACCGAAAGTGCTCCCACTTGTTTCTCGTTTTTATTTACACTGAAGGGGACAAATGAAGCAAACTTTATTTGGACGAGGAACAGATTCCATCCACATCATCCACCATCCTGATCAACAGGAAATCTCGTCCCGATATACACCAAAAATCAGTCTGACAATTTATTCACAAGTAGATAATTTCTTACATATGCTAGTCCTGATTCACCTTATTTGCTTATACACTTCATTGCAACATATTGTATTGAACTTTTACAAGTTATTATCTTTGGTAGTATGTATCATCTAGAAACTGACATGCTGGGTGTACTGTGCATAGGCCGCCGATTGCATGCCAATCGGGCACGGATGATGTGATCTGGAAGATCAAATGCATCAACAGAGTTCTCGTGCCACAAGCTTCACTTGGTAGCTGAGGTAGTCTGTCAGTTTATGAATAGCCTGCAGATAGAAGGTGGAGTATCACTCTCAAGTTCTGGTTCCCCGTGAGAAGTTGCAGTATGAGAATGACAAGCACAAACCTTGGCTTTGTTTGGGGCGACATAGTCTACATTGCGATATGTTCCAATGTCTTTCCCGATTCTGTCGAGCGTGTAAAGGTCGCACACCAACTTCAGTACTTGCCGTGTTTTCTCATCGGGGCAACTGCAAATATGCATTGTAAGTTGTCAGCTGTGATCACATTAATTGGCATGGGCATCTCATAAAGATAAACGGAATCTGAAGGATCAGTAGCCTTAGAGCGTCCCCCAAGGGGACCTAAGAGTCAGTCCACGTAGGACAAAATCCTACGTGGAGGAGAGAGGAAGAGGAAAGAGAGAGGAGCTACCTCTTCTCTCGGAATGTTGATGTTTCACAGTCATTGATTATGGTATATACTTTCTTAATGATCAGATTATAGTACAACTTTTGCCTATTGTTGGTGCCGTAAATTATGTATGTCTCAGTGCTGGGCAGATTTTATTGCTTCTTCACCTATCTTCGATTTTGGGTAAGAACATGGTTACACTTGTTGCAATGACAGAGCGGGAAATTTATCAGGAGTTCATTATGCACGTCTTCTGGCTTGCAGCATCTGGTAAAGGTACTGGCATTATTTTAAGTGATTCATTTTGTACTATGATGCAGACTGTATGGGGAAAAAAAATATCCTAATATGAAACCAAGCAAACAAAAATAAGTCCAATCAGTTATGTTTAAACTTGCTGATCTCTCTCATTTGAGTTCCCATTTGACAATGTTATGCCAAAAAGCATCAGTACTTCAAAAATTGTTTCCAACTTGGGGTGAATTTCCCACAACGCTGACTTAATGTGCCAATTTGACCAGCAAAGTGCCACACCTGTTTCTCGTTTTTATTTACACTGAAGAGAACAAACGAAGCAACTTTTTTTTTTGTGAGCTGACAAACGAAGCAACTTTCTTTGGATGATGAACAGATTCCATCCACAGCATCCAACCTCCACCGGACATCTCATCCAGTTTACCAAAAAAAAAGGTCTCACATTTATTCACAAGTAGACTATTCTTTACATCTGCTAGTCCTGATTTCCCTTATTTGCTTCTCTGTTACTTCCGCTATACATTTCATCGCAGCGCATCGTATTGATATTATAAAAAGCTATCTTTACGATGCGCATGGGCCTCTGATTGCATGCCAATCGGGGCACGGATGACGAGATCTGGAAGGTCAAATGCGTCGACAAGTTCTCGTGCCAGAAGCCTCACTTGGTAACTGAGGTAGTCTGACAATTTATGAATAGCCTGCAGGGAGAAGTAACAGTGTAACACTGTCAAGTTCTGGTTCCTTGTGAGATGTCGCAGTATGCTCCATATTGGAATGTTTGGCTCCCAGCAGCGGAAGGCACATATCTTCGTCAAGTTCTGGTTCTCCAGGCGAGCCTCCTACTGCCCGATTTGTATCAGCACTTCGAGTCTGCTGCAATCGTGATATTATTCTCAACCAGGGTAGCTAAACTGTTCTCACTGGTCTCTTCTCATTATTCTTATTATAATGTTTGTTTGTACTAATTTTTAATGTTTTTGTAGAAACTGCACAGCATGTTTCAAAGGTCGTCACATGGAAGCGTTCTGTCTCTTCTCTATCATCATCATCATCATCTAAGAGTGCACTTATGACAGCTATAATTAAAGATGATGTGGATGACAGTAATAGTGATTTTGTTGAGGAAGTCACCACGGTATCTGGAAGCCACTCTTCTACACTGGATAGGCTACACGCATGGGAGAGAAAATTATATGAAGAAATCAAGGTACATTTAAGTACATGTGCACTTTGTGTGCAGTAAGCTCGTTGACTGTGATGCGTCAAACTAAATTTATTTACTTTTAGGAATCATGATTTCATCACTAGTGCCCTTCTTTACACGAGCTGTCTATTATCTCTTAAAATCAAGTAAAATCTGGTGCGTTTAGCCATGCAGTTCCTAACAGTATTTCTGAGACCACTGATGTTTTCTGTCACAAGCATTGATAAATGATAAGTGGAGAATATTTTAGTGCCATTCAATCCCAAAATAAGTTCATTTCTAGAGTTGTCCTAAGACAAACTGTGTAAACTTTGACCAGGCTTATAGAAAAGAGTGAATATTTTTATGGCACTAAATTAGCATCATTAGATCCATCAAAAATTATATTTTCATATGTACTTGCTTGAGATTTTAGATGTAGGTACTTTTCTCTATAAATTTGTCAAACTAAAGATAGTTTAACCCCCATCCTAAGTCCTGACCAACAGGAAATCTCATCCTGGTATACAACAAAAATCAGTATGACAATTTATTCACAAGTAGATTGTTGCTGACATATGCTAGTCCTAATTCACCTAATTTGCTTATCTATTACTTTCACTATCCACTTAATTGCAACGTATTGAACTATACAAGTTATTATCTTTGGCAGTATGTATCACTAGAAACCGACATGCTGGGTGTACTGTGCATAGGCCTCTGATTGCATGCCAATCGGGGCACGGATGATGAGATCTGGAAGATCAAATGCGTCAACGAGTTCTCGTGCCACAAGCCTCACTTGGTAGCTGAGGTAGTCTGTCAGTTTATGAATAGCCTGCAGAGAGAAGGGAGTATCACTCTCAAGTTATGGTTCCCTGTGAGAAGTTGCAGTATGAAAGTGACAAGCACAAACCTTGGCTTTGTTTGGGGCAACATAGTCTACATTGCGATATGTTCCTATGTCTTTCCAGATTCTGTCGAGCGCGTAAAGGTCACACACCAACTTCAGTACTTGCCGTGTTTTCTCATCAGGGCAACTGCAAATATGCATTGTTAGAAGTTCTTAGCTGTGATCACATTAATTGGCATGGGCATCTCAAAGAGGATAAATGGAATCTGAAGGATCAGTAGTTTTAGCCTAGGACAGTTTAACCCAATTTCTTTTGTGGTTCAGTTAAACAAGGATATGGGTTCAGACACAAAAGAATGAATAGCAATGGTCGAGGATATCAGTATCACTGTCATATAAATGACTAAACCGCTCTGCTAAAAAGTGATTATGTGGCTTGTGTTTCATGCCAACATTCTGCATATAAAGCATAAGTATCAGGACTGATGCCAAGGGAAAATGCAATCAGGACACAGGGAAATTTTCATGCTGAACTTAAAGCATAGTCATCGCCACTGTTGGGCAAAGCAGACTGGTCTCGATGGTTTCACACGTATATTATACTGTTTATTTTCTAATATAATATAAGCTGTGAAAGAATTTCTCCAGGCCTATAAGTAAAGGTGCTGAAGATGCCATAATGGTAGCAACAATGTATTTGAGGACAAGTAGACAAACAAATGCAGAATAAGTTTGTATCTTTTACCTTTTTACTGATTCTATGAACTTTGCAAGGATAATGGACTCGATATGTGACTCTGCAAGTGTGAGCAGATGATTCAAACATCTATTCCACGCCCCAAAACCTCCAAGTGTCTTGCTATGCTTCTGGAGCCGAGCAGCAACACTATGTAGTAATCGAGATGTTCGGTACTGGAAGAATTTTGTCCAATCAGTACCGTAAAAGTGAGCATGGAAAAACTATCTGTAGACTGTAGTTGTGAAGAAATGACTCACTCTAAACGCATCCAGCTGGAAATTAGGATCCCGCAGATGATCTTCCCCTTCCCATCGAGCAGTCACAGGATTAGGCTGGGATAGGTAGGTACTCATGGAGTCTCTCAAGTAGTTCCAGGTTACAGAGAGTGTCCCTCCCTTAAATTTTTCCTGATATTTCTTAAGAAGATCTCCAGCAACCTATAAGAGCATGAGAAGTGAAATGTTATTGAAAGGAAAATTAACTTTACAGTATCTTCGGTAACTCGTCAAATTGTCTCTTAACTCAGAAAAACACAATTATGTGTAAGGCATTAATTGGTTACATAAAGGATACTGATCAGTACCTGTTGTAGAAGAACTGTATTGTCCCCCTCAAATGTTTGGAATATGTCATGGTCATTACGCAGAGCTCCAAAACGATTTACAGCAGCATAACCATGGCCACCACATGATTCTCGGCATATGCTTATAGACTTTGCTGTATATGAAGTTATGTAGGCTTTTAATCCAGATGAAAGAACATGCACGTCAGCAATGACATCCTCATCATTGGTTTTCTTCATTTCTGAGTACTTATCCACCAAATAGATTGTAGCAAAGTGAAATGCATATGAAGAAGCTAACATGGGCATTAGTTTGTGTTGGTGAGACTGGTAATCCAACACACTGATTTCTGGCTGCTTAGGGGGACCAAATTGCTGGCGCAGAAGAGCATACCTCGTTGCAATGGTAACTGCAACTTTGAGAACACCCACAGAACTATATGCAATACCGACTCGTCCTCCAACAAGCTCACCAAGAGTTGCTGCAAATCTTTTGTTAATAGTGGGAAGGCTGCTTGTGTATTTTCCATCTCGTGATACATCGCCAAATCGGTTCAGAAGATTATCTCGGGGTATCCGAACTGAGCGGAATCTCAGTGCTCCATTATCTACACCATTTAGGCCTATCTTGTGCCCACAATCATTTATCTCGATTCCAGGAAAAACAGAATGAGTTTCAAGGTCCCTTATGGGGACAATGAATGCGTGAATGCCCATGTCAGCAGGGGTCCCTCCTTTTCCTTGGAGGGGTAAAATTAACCTTGCAAAAACAGTTGCATATTTTCCATGAACTGCAGCATTGCCAATCCACCACTTGATAGCTCCATCGTTTGGGGTGTTAATAATGAACTCGTCAGTAACTGGATCGAATGTTGCAGTAGTCTGTAGGGCTTGGACATTGGAGCCTAGTACAAAAAGAGTTAGTTGAGTAAAGAGAGAAATAGCAACAGATCTTCTCAGAATGTTGAAACAGTGTCTTAAGTGGTGGGTTCAAGCCTGCACTGCCCATTCAAAAGAACCAAAAGAAGATGATACATGACAGTAGGGCGACAGTGGCTGTAACTAACTGTGTGTTGATGAAATGCAAAAGCAACAAAAAAAAGGGAAGTCATCATTACAAGATAGATGAAGAATCTAACCATGATGTAGTTCTGTCATCGCAAAACAGCCTGGAATATCCAAATTGTCGATTCCGTCAAAGAACTTATCTCTGTGCTTTTTGGTTCCTAGATTTATGATAGAACCACCCCAGAGACTGCAATAATAAACAGGTCAGGTTACAGGATAAAGATAACAAAGAAGGTACCAATTCGCCTGATGCAACCATAACGGCAATGAGCGTGATTTCTAGTACGCAAAGATTTAATTAATAATATAGGTGGCACAGTTGGAGCTGGGTGAACAGTATAATAAACAAAACTTCCATAAGGATTTGTTTATTTTTTGTGATTCCCCGGTTACTAGTTGGCATGATATCATCCATTAGTCAATGAAACGGCTCACTAACCGACAGAAAATAGCAATTCTCCAAAAGCAGCTCAAGAACGTTTTAATCAATCAGACTGAACAAACCATTGTGCCCAATAATAAGTGCTATTCAATCAAGCAGGTCCACATTCCAAACGTGCAATCAAAGACAACTCTCTGTTGGCAAACAAACAGTACATAAAAGAAACCAAGACTTATGCACGTGGAAAAGGCAGAAACATCTTCTTCACAACCCCACACGCACAGTGACCATCGTATAGACCAATAGCACTGTCAGTTCAGATGATCCATCGTCTATAAATGAAGTACCATGTACGAATTCAATCATCTAATGACGAATTGACATGTCAGCGGACAAGAGTTTGAATCCAATTACTGCTAGTTACCAATGCCTCGCACTGCTCAATGGGTAACCAACAACCAAACGATGGATCAAGGGAACGGGAGTATGAATCTTTACTGCTAATTACCAATCCCACGAACTGCTGACTGCTCAATGTTTATCCAACAACTAACAATCCATCAATGAACACTCTGTTCTTGTACGACCATCAACAGACACATGAAAGATATGGAGGCGTCCAGTCAACATCGACGGGTACCAGTACCAGCCTACCAGGTAATTCACGTCACGCTTAACAGGTACACGTGTACGTGGCCTACGGCGTACCTGTACTGGACGCCGAGCTTGACGCCGAGCGAGATGTCGACGCCGCCGGCGGCCTCCATGACGGCGAAGTACTCGGCGGGGTCGGCCACCATGAGGCTGAGCGGGCGCACGCCGGCGTCCCGCACCAGCGCGCGCAGCTGGCGGAAGCAGAGGTCTCGGTGCGCCGCCGTGGTCTGCTCCACGGGCGTCTGCAGGTCGGGGCGGTCGCGGAAGAACTCGAACACGCGCGCCTGCGTCGCCCGGTGCCGGCCGCGCAGGTACGCCGCCAGCGCGGCCGACACCTCCGCGCCGCCCTCCACGCGCCGCGCCCCCGCGCACGCCGCGAGGGCCAGCGGCGACCGATCGGAAGGGGGCGAAGGCTGGAGGAGGTGCAGGGAGAGGCGGCGGAGGCGGCGCATCGCCGGGGACTCGTCGCCGGAGCGGGAAGAGGAGGAGGCCATGGACGCGGGAGGTGTTCGACGGACGGAGCGCGCGCGCGCGCGTAGCGGGCAAGGGAAGCGAAGGAAGTTGGATGCCGTTACGGTAAAGACGAACGGTGCCTTTAATAAACAAGTGTTGCCAAGTAACTCACGAATGGGTCCCTGCAATGCTACGATTATTACATATGTGCCCTTGTCTTGTGTTATCCTGTTAATTTGTTTGACAGTTTTAGTCCCTCTGGAGGCGCTTGTTTCTCATATGGCTAAGAAGAGTGACTTAATTGTAATATTTCTGTAATTTGGTAGGCCAAGGCAACGACGGGGAGATATGGAGGTGACGTGTCAGCGGAAGGATGGTGATGGGCAGATAAGGTTTCCTTCGATAAGTTATAGCTTGACATGCTTGACTGGTGGGGTCGAATCGCTAAGCATATCTCGGTCCCACATGTCGGTGAGAGAAGAGGGTTGGTGCGTTTCTTCCTGGTCCGTGTAGGCTTTTCTCCTTCGTTACGGTGGAAGAGGGATGGCACGTCTGGGATTTGGTCTTTACGACTTTCCGTGCACGTTTTTCAAAGTGCGGATGAGGATGGTGACGCCGGAACACACACCGCCGCCGCCCGTGCGGGTGGTGCTTTTGTGTCTACTCCCTCTGTCCCAAAATAGATGTCGTTTGACTTTTTTTGACCGCTCGTCTTATTCAAAATTTTGCGCAAATCTTATTTATTTTTTTATAGTTTATTTTATCATTGAATATATTTTAATCATGACATATTTGTTTTTATATTTAAATAATTTTTTGAATAAGACGAAGGGTCAAACGTGATGTCCAGTGACAATATTTAGGGACGGAGGGAGTACACGGCATCAGATTTTGGGTGTAGGCTACTTTTCGGCTCAATCCTTTTACACAGAATAGGCTGGATTTAATTCAAATGCAAGAATTTAACGCATATTGGCCAGTGACGGAAGAATTTTACACGGAAGTAGTCTTTGAAAGGACGGAAGTTTTCCTAAAGTTTGAGCAGTTGAAAATTGTGCTTGCAGTGTGTAAATTAAGAGCATCTCGTTTTTTTCCCTGCTAAGACATCAGCTACATTGTTTGTAGGAAAAGTGAAGCACTGAACCTTGAAATCTCAAACGATCAAACAAGCATGTTGGTTGTTGAGCTTTTTTTTTTTTTTTTGAGATTACGTTGGTTGTTGAGCTGCAAACGCAGCCAGCTGCAAAAAGCTCAAACGATCAGGCCCGTTAATGATTTTTCATCTAGGCCTTGATCTGGATTCTGGATGAAAGAGATCAAGTAACCTGACACAAAGGTGCAATTTTTTAGCTTCATACATGATGCAATAGGTATTCCCAAGTTCAGACTCAAAGCCCAAGAAGCCGTTGTTCATTCCAAACAGAAGAAGACAGTCACACATGTACATCACAGACAAAAATGAATCAAAGAATTAGAAAACATCCCCCTTTTTATTTTTTCGGAAGGAGAAAACATCACTAATCACGCCTCCAACTCCAAGTTTGTATGCTTTAATGAGAACGGGCGAACTGCATCTGAACATAATAACCAGCAAAAGCTCTGGACCAACAGCATAGAGTTCACATGCGCAAGCAAACGAATGGCAACACTGAATTTGATGTAACAGGGGCATAATGCTCTGTCTGTTTCAATCAAAAAAAATAATGCTCTGTCTGACCCTGTAAACAGAGTTTGATGAAAGAAAAGCCGAAGCACTTCAGCGTTGAGACTAAACGTGCCGCCAGATTACAGTGAAGCAAAGCTTAAACCAATAGGAACCATGGCATACAGCACACGGCCATCAATTCCCACATGACAGTAGCTTGCTTGAATGGGATATCCGGTTGGTTCGTTTTTATGTAAGATTGATCAAGTAGACAGAGGCGGTAGTACTACAGTCAGATGCGCATCATTGCATTATGATTCGTGTTCAACGTGACAACATGTGTATGTGTAGAGTAGACGGACTCGATCAGTGGACGCCTCCCTTCCGACCCTGAGTATCTCGCGGAATCGGACTCGGAGCAGCAGCCTCCGGACCGGTTATGAATATGTAACATCGACACGACCCAACCGCCGCCTCATCGCAGCAATCGCAGCAATCAACCGAGATTTCCCGGCGGTGGGTCGAGGCTTCGTTCCACCGGTGACCGGTGGCCGATGAAGGGGCGCGGCACCCAGAGCAAGCCGCTGCGCCCGCTGAAGGAGTGCGCCCCCATGGCCAAGGCCGAGGAGGACGCGGCGGCTGGCGTCGCGGACGGAGAGGAGCCGACGCCGGCGAAGAACCGGATGCCGATGGACCACGTCCGGTGGATCCTGGCGCAG
Source organism: Eragrostis nindensis (assembly GCA_012490785.1). Lineage (NCBI taxonomy): Eukaryota > Viridiplantae > Streptophyta > Magnoliopsida > Poales > Poaceae > Eragrostis > Eragrostis nindensis. The sequence goes on along the minus strand of JAAXCT010001201.1, from coordinate 90,960 downwards.
AAGCCGATGGCGCCGCCGCCGCGCTACGCAGCGCTGAAGCGGAGCAACCCGGACCTGACGCCGCGGCCGGGGGAGGAGGCGGTGGACGAGGACACGAAGCGGCTCTACTTCCTGGCCAAGGCGTTCTACGCGATGGAGGAGCGGTTCCCCAAGACGCAGGAGTGGGTGCGCGCGGAGATGGACGCCAAGGGCTACGTCGAGGTCTCCGACGAGTGGATGAAGCAGAAGGCAGAGGTGCACGCGGTTGTTGACAGAGAGTGGCCCAAGATCCAAGCCAAACTCGAAGCCATCGTCGTCAAGGACAAGGACACGGAGATGGCCCAGTGGGACGATGCTGACGAGGACGACTGCGACGAGTACGAGGAGGATGAGGACTAGAGTTTGTGTTCTGCTGGAGTCAATGTAAGATGGGATGAGATGAGGACTAGAAGTGTTGTTCTGGAATCGAGACGAGGACTGCACTATCAATGATTATCTGTTGTTTCCTTGGATGATTGATAATATTCTGGGACTCGTTAATTGTAATCCACGCCGCTTTGTTAAGTTATGCGCCGTTGAACTCGGACTCGTGTCTTCGATTATGTTACATTACATACTCCCTCCGTTTTTAATTATATGGCACCGTTGACTTTTTCTTTAAACTTTGACCAACAATATAGATTTAAATAATTACTTTTCGAATGTGAAATGAATATCATTGGATTCATCATCAAAAGCATTTTAATGTTAACTTATACACTTAGCTATTTACATAAATATTTACAAATAAAACGAATGATCAAATTAACAAAAAAAGTCAACGGTGTCATATATTAAAAAATGGAGGGAGTAGCTTTTATGTTGCCGAGATTCTGCCTGAAACTGTCTGGCTATGTTAACCTTGCTGGTTCCGGTGATTTAGAAAATTGCTTCAGTTGGATGGCTCTATGGCTGTAATCTGATGCCAAGCTTAGTCTCCACTGAAACTCTTCATGTTTTTTACATCAAGACTTGTACGTTTCTATCTTATCTGTGCGGAGCATGCCCCTGTAGATCAGTACCCTTTGTAATTGCGGCTTTGTTCGTGACTGTGAACTAAACTCTGTTGGTTCAGTGATTGAGATTGTCAGAAGCATTCCCTGAGGAATGCTCAGATGTTGATCAACTGCTCTCATTCAGCAGTTGGAGGTTTTCAGCTTGTGCTTGTAAACACCAGGAGCCTTCGAGCCCATTTGAGATGCTAGCTATGTGGTTTTGACTTTTGAAACGCGTAAAAAAAAGTTTTTTATTACCACTATGTCATTACGTATAAGACGGCCCACAACAGTAGACCAAAAGCTCGATTGTAGAATCCAAACAAACAAACATGTCCCAACTTTCGGACCATCAGCATTGCACAGAAATCTCCAACGCTTGCTGCAATTTCTCTGGAGATTTCTGTGCAATGCAAGCTCGTTTTTTCAATGGTTTGGTGAAAGTACTCAGAGTAGCTGAGGCAACATTGCGGCAACGGGGTTCGTCTCAAAACCTGTACAAAACGCATAGGCCTTTATGTGTATATCTACTACTTAATAAATCAGGATGTGTCTCCTGCGCACCCCTTGATACCGGGCCCACCTCTGCGATACCAACACCGAGAGACACATGCACCCTTCATCATGCATCTGACCCCTCAGATGCAATTCGCAGTTGGTCAAGCGCCCCCGCCGTACGATACCAACGAGGAAACGCATCTGCATCCTTCATTACGCATCAAACGATCCACATGCAATTCGTCGTTCGTCCTGTGCCGCCCACCTCCGCGTACTAACGCCGAAACACACCCGCATACCTCTGGTACTTGCAGTCGCCACCCCCGCCGATCGCGGACCTCTCTGCTCTTCAATCACATCCCGCTCCCAATCCTAAACGCCGCCGCTAGCTCTTCTGCATACAGCCAGCCTACCGCGCGTCCTCTTAACTGCGCCACATGCCGGGAGCAATTTCTAGGCTCACATTAATTCGAGAAAATAAGAAAAGAAAATTACCCACCGCTGCCATTATGAAAAAATTAGTCATAAAATTCCCTATAAATATTTATAAAATGAGAAAATTACCCATTACTGTAATTATGAAAAAATTATTCACAAAATCTCTTATAAATATTTCTAAAACTACATACCTCTACCGTTATAAAAATACATCGCCATATGTCTAGCTAGCATGGTGCGTTCTCTTATTTTTAGCAAGACACGTTTTTTCAAAAGATTTATTTATAGCACGGCACATTCTTTTTTCCTATCATGACATATGTTAGTTGTTTAGCATGACACACTTGAACCGACCTTACTTCTAAAACAAAATCAAATAATTGGATCAAGATCCCTTCGCATTAAAAATAAAATATAATGAGTTAGCTAAGCCACAATAAAAAAATGAATGATGACTCACCACTGTCATTATAAAAAAATTAGTCACAAAACTCTCTATAAATATTTATAAAAGTACATACCTCTACTGTTATAAAAATACACCGCCATATGTCTAGCTAGCATGGCATGCTCTCGTATTTTTAGCATGAAATTTTCTCTTACTTTTAGCATGACACATTTTTTTAAAAGATTATTTGTAGCATGCCAAGTTCTTTTTTCTATAATGACATATGTTAGTGATTTAGCATGGCATGTTTGAACCGACCTTACATCTAAAACAAAATCAAACAATTGGATCAAGATTCAAATTCAATGAGTTAGCTAAGACAAAATCCAAGATAAATGATGACTCAGCTCACACTCAAATTGAGGGATGGTGAGCAATTCTCTAATCTATTTCAACTATTTTATAGATATAGAGTACAAAATAAATAATAATAAACTATATCTAAACTTTTACAATAATATAAAAATTTAATTAGTACAATAAGTCTAGCCACGCAAATGTACGGGCAGCCATACAAACACAACATTTATTCTGGTATGAAAACGAAAATACAAACTTACAACGACTAGGGAAATCAACTTCCACACCATTGCGTGATATGCCTTTTAGCACAACATCCCAAAATGCCGCAGGCCATGGGTGACTCAAAGAACAAGCTAACAACTTAAATCCAACATGTAGCAAACTAAACATGATTGACTCCTATATGACTTTGATGTACGTAAATAGCATTGTGCGATTGCTATTAAAGCGCAAAATATGCAGTACAAAAGATTAAATTAACAACTGAAACTTCCAGCAATTAACCTATCCATTCATTCATGGCGAATAATTGAATTTAATTATTCACTTTGTTGCCTTCGCAGTCTTTCTCGCAGTTGTTCTTGCACTCCATGAACTTTGATCCCAGACAATCCCGGTATTTAGGCCCCTCAGAGTTACTACTGCAGTGGTCGATTTTGCACTGCTCGGGGCTGCTTCCCCCACAGGCGCTAGGGCAGTACGTGTTGCAAGCGTACACGCACCTGGAATTGTCTTCATTCTTGTAACTCTGACATGTACTTTCAGCATATGCATTGCACTTGGAAGGACACTCTGAGATGCAAGATTGAATGCATTTCCCTGATGCAGGCTTTCCCACCGAGGCTAGGACCAGAACCATGCAAATGGCAGCAGCGGTACTGAAAGCCATTATATATGGTCTTTCGAGATTTACAGAACTAGCTAGGATGAGGAGATTGATCTTGTGCTCTTATGATGAGCCATTCGGTGCTATTTATAGGCCCCGAATGCATGCTGTAACTAATACATATAAGTGGGAATCTTTCAGAAGCTAACACTTTCAGAAAAGCTAACACACAATAGCAATGACATGTTCACCTTGTTGCGTTCTGAAAGGGGGACAGATGCATATGGTTACCAAGTAAATTAGAATTGGTGTCACAGGGAAACACTGTTGTAAGTTGACTTTATTTTACAAAGAGCTTTGACTGAGTTCAATCGAGGACCTCGTAAGTGAAACTAGAGGAAAGGAGAATGGATGAAGTTACATTATTATATTAGCTTTCTTATGGTACTTTTCCATCCGAATGCATGCTGTAATTGATACATAAGTGGGAATCTTCAGAAGCTAACACAATAACAATGACATGTTCACCTTGTTGCGTTCTGAAGGGGAAAACATATGCACATGCTTGGTTACCAGGTAAATTAGAGTCGGTGCCACATGGACACACTGTTCTAAGTTGACTTTATTATCTTACAAAGATCTTTGACTGAGTCCAAACTAGAGGAAAGGAGAAGGGATTGAGTTACATTATTATATTAGCTTACTTATGACACTCTTCCCTCCATGTTTATTATGCTAGATTTAGGAAAGTAGAATGGTTTTATTTTGAGAAGATATCGGAAGGGGAATGCGATGTTTTAATTTTATCTTTAATTGGATAAATATAGGTGTAAGTTGAGAATGCAATAGATCCACTTTCTACATCTTATGGAAGCAGTACTTCGTGTATTGAAATATGTTATCTTTTTATAAACGGACTTTGCTTTAGATGCATGGACAGTGGACAACAAGTATTTCAATGCAATTGAGGTTACTAAAGCCGACTGGTGGAGGCTTGCCTCCGACCAACCAGTTAGAACAATTAGAACTATTTATTTATATAAACAAAAACATTTCAAGGGACAGGACAAATAACTTTCTATGTTTGACATTATTAGGGCAGACAACTTATTATATACGTCCGCTACGCGCTAATATTTCACCATTCCAAACTACTTGATGTGTCAGTAGATCTCTAGTCCGAATAAAAACTGGTATCTCTCTTCAGCTGTAGGCGCATTGGATCGCAGAAAGGGTAACTAATTTGATATTTCTGTTCAGTTTCTTGAGTAAACTATGTGTATGAGTGTATCTCCTGTCTAATAAAACTGGCATTGTTTTGGCTGCAGGCACATTGGATCCCGGAAAGGTCAATTGATTTGATACTCCTTCCGTCCCCAAATAAATGACATTCTAGCTTTGCCCTAAGTCAAACTATCTCAACTTTCCACCGCAAAAAAAAAGCTATCTCAACTTTTACTAAATTTATAGAGTATAATATCAACATTTATGAAACCAAATATATTCATAAGATGAAAATATATTTCATGATGAATCTAATGATACTTATTTGAGATTAAAAATACTGGTACCTTTTTTGTAAAAGTTTTGTCAAACTTCAAATAGTCTGAATTAGGACAAATCCTGAAGTTCACTAGAAAGATATGTCACGGCATGACCGCGCCACATGGCCATGGAAAAGCATCGAGGGACTGCATAGTGACCTTTTCCTTTTACCTTATCTCTCCGTTGGCAGGACGGCTGTAACATATTGCTGGAAAATCTTTGCTATTTTTTCAGTCCCAGAAGAGGAAGGAACAAGATTAGCAAAATATAAATCAAAACTGTGGAACACTAAAAGCTTATAGGAAGGTATATCACATTCTAACAAACATTTTTATTGTTGATATAAAGTGGTTCATTCCTCTAACCCAATGGCGACAGTTCCAAACTTTTCAAGTCATTAGAGCACCTGTTTCCTTTAGAGTTGTTTTTCAAACTCGAATTTGCACAGTTACACAATATACTGGATAATCATCAAACTATACAACACCATTAAAAGAAATTATGTACACAGGTTTTTCTGCCAAAAAGTAAAACCAAACACATACATGCAACAATGGCAGCGAAAAAGTTCCATTGTCACAGACTGACCATGAACAACATATTCTAGAGAGGTCTAACCATAAACTTCACAACTTACAGCTGGGAGTGGAAAATAAAATGCAGACAAATTAATAACATGATTACCTTGGCTCGGAAGTATAACTTGTAAAGTATGATACACATATTTTTACTACAATATAAGAACTTAGCATGCAAGTCTTGATAGAAAAGAATAGCCTGTGAGCGCGATCGATTCATTTTGCAAAGGTTATTTGAGAGTAAAATTGAACCCATTGCCGCTAAGTCAACTTAACATCAAATAATAAATCTAAAGTTCTAATAAGATTCCAATCCCTCATAAAGATCAGAAACATCTTAACACCAAGTCATCAATCCAAAGTGTCGCTACCTAATTATGCAATACTTACAGGAAGACAGAGAATACGCCACAAATAAATCTTGTCACACCCCCCAAGTTGACCTCAGAAGTTGCACAGGTCGACCTGCATTGACAGTCACCTGCAATGGAAAGATGAACTATTAGGTGACCTAAACAATGATGAATGATTAACCATTTGAGGTACTAAGAAATGCGAATCTATAGAGTAACCTGCAGTCTAATTTCTTTTAAAGCAAATCAATATGATACTTTCTGTATTTTTTGATTTTAACACAAGAGCAGAAGGTTCATCTTGCCATATGCCCATAAGCACACTAACTATTTTTTGGACAAACGAAAATAGTTGTTCTGAACTGTAAACTAATGGTACCCTTCCAATGAAGTCTTGAGGCACTGATTAATTACAATACTGAGACATGGTTACAACGGCTCCACCAAAATAAGTTGTTTAGGTGTCGTCGTTTTTATGAGGGAAGTTTTTTTTTAATGGAATTTTGCTACATTTAAGACTTATTAAGTTAGTATGATACCATGCAAAGGCTATAAGTTAATTAATTTGTGTATGACTGGCATAATATAACTTAGAATTAACGAGTATTGAAGCCATGAAGCTTTATCTATCTATTATATATATAATTGATCAAGAAAAGGAGCCACCACGTTCGCTCTAAGATGCTAGAAATTCCCACATTAATCCGAGAAAATAAGAAGAGCAAATTACCCACCACTGCCATTATGAAACAATTAGTCAAAAAACCCCAAAAAATATTTATAAAATAGCTAAATTCGAAATAATAAAAAATAGCCAAAATACTCTCACACCTATTTCTAAATTACCCACCATGCCATTACGAGTCAAAAAATAGCTAAATTCGGAATAATAAAAAAACCAAAAATACCCTTCACACCTATTTCTAAATTACCCTCTATGCCCTTACAAGCCCAAAAAAACTAAATTTGCTTTATAAAAAATAGCTAAAAATACTCTAATTCTTATTTTCAATTTACCAACCATACCATTATGAGCAAATAGCTAAATTTTGGAATATTAATAATATCCAATAAACACTTAATCTCGATTTCTAAATACACCGTTATAAATATACACCGTGATCTAAAAATACATCCTTATTTTTAGCATGACACATTGCCTTCGAAAGATTTACTTGTAGCACAACACATTTTTTTCATACCCTGAGATATGTTAGTTGTTTAGCATGCCACGTCTGAACCAACCTCACTTCTAAAATAAAATCAAATACATTGTTAGATAAATGATGACTCATCTCACACTTAAATTGAGGGACAGTGAGAAATTCTCTAATCTATTTTCTACCATTTTATAAATATAGATTATAAAATAGGTAATAACAATAAACTATGTTAAACTTTTACAATAATTTAAAATTTTTTAAATAGTATAGTAGTCTAGCCGCGCAAATACGCGGGCAGCCATACTAGTTATTTGTTATTTGATCCCATATTCATAGTTTTAACCTACAAGTTGACTTATTAACGGAATCAGTTATGTAGAGCTCACTAACACAAATATCTTTTTTTTCATGACTCTGGCTTTTCCATAATTTCAAGAAAACTGAAATATGGTTGTGAACAGTGCTAAACAAATATAAAATATTAGAATTTCCTCCTATGTGCTTGGGACACAAGGCTAATCCAACAATAAGGGAATTATATTTATTTATTTTGTATATCACCATATGAAACAATTTGATTACAACTGAACTAACTATTTTGAATTTGAAGGATGTTTCCGCAACTGCCTTTGAATGCAAATAATTTTCAATGGTCACTTCTTATGATCAGGAAACGATCTGCCTTCACTTTCTTACATATAAAAATACTTTTGGGGTTGGACGTACTAATCATCTGAGATCCCTGAAAAAGAAAGGAAAACACCATGCGGCATAATTATTGATAGAAAATGTAAAGATAATGGCAAACACGCAGTGCTGGGCACATGAGGAAGTCATGTCATATAGGATAAATTTCGAGGAGTATTTGAAAATTTCTGCAGAATTGTTGCATTTTCAATCTGCTGCAGTATTGTAACGACACTGTAGGTGCGGCTAGAGTTAATAAAATCATATCCTCTTAACATTTCAGCAACTGCTGCATCTGACATAATAAACCAGCAAAAGCTTCCGGCAACCTCAAAAGCTCTGAGTGGCCCAAGATCCAAGCCAAACTCGAAGCCATCAAGCAGTAGATCGGGCCAGGTTGACGAGGATGATGACTGCTCCGAGGACGACGACGAGTACTAGATCGAGGAGGTGTTGTGGAATCAATGCGCGCGAGAGATGCATGAGTAGATATATGTCCGTGAATGCTTGGTTAATTTAAGTTGGGATTGGTTCATTGTGACCCAGGATGCTTGTTTCAACAGCCTGTTTGGCAGTCTGTTTTGCAGCCGTTTTACTGTAGCGACTGCTGAAGAAATAACTGCGAACACTGTAGCGGTTGCAGAAGAAATAACTGCGAACACTGTAGCGGCTGATAAGCAGAAGGGCAGGCGAACAGCTGCAAGTTATATGTGCTGTCGAATGCCGCCTCGTGACTTGTACTTTAAGTTGCAACTCTTGTGTAATTACATTAAGCATATCTGATGTTTGCTAACATCTTGTGAACTCTTGCCTACAAGTGGTAGTCACTTGCTGCTTCCGGTATTGCCTCGGTTTGGATGGCTCTATGACTGCAATTTGCCTCGGTTTGCAGCTTGTTTGTGCTTGTGAATTCTAAGGCCAACAGCAATGTGAAATGGCAAACCAGTCTATATGGGTGGGTCCCACAGTTAGATGTCTTTAACAATTGACCGGTTCACAATGTTGAAGGTGTAAAGATAGCTGTAAGATGGGGCCCACCAGTAAAAATAATCCACCGCCACCGGATTCCCCTCCTCCTTCCCGCGACCGTGCGGAGCTTTCCGTCCACCGAGATCCCCAAATCCTCCCAGCGTCACCCTTTGATTTCTCCGTCGATCTACAAAATCTAAGCGTTCCGGCGGAGATCCACCGGCCATAGGCAACGGCAACAACGATTCCCACGAGGCTCCGTATGGCTGGCTTCATCCCTCTCGGCATCGGCACTTCTTGTGGCCGGATCCTTCACGGTCGCTGCGGCGAGGCCCGGCGGCGCCTCCGCGCTCACGCGGCCAATCCAGATGAGCGCGGCGTCCCTGTACACCAGCGAGCCTCGGCCTCCATGCGTGCATCCACGCGGAGTGACGGCGCCGCTTCCCAGCTTTCCATCGACGCGGAGTGACGGCGTGTCCCTGCATGCTTGGAGGCACGGCGCATCGTCGAGGCGCAACTAGTGCTGGGCGTGCGATTCGGCCGCTGCGGCCTCCGGCACCCCGCGATGGCTAAACAGGCCTGAGGTAATTAATCTCTCTGATTAAGTCTCTAAGCAGAATTTGTGTTCGTTTGCTTTAGTTCTTTTTTAATTTTGAAAATTCGGTACTGATCAGAGCAAGTGGATCTGAAGCAATCTTTGATAGCAAGCTGGAAATTACATGGTTGATAAAGACATGGAAATTACAAGTGACTACGACAAACTAGAAAAGTACATAAGTGATAATAAAAAACTAAAAAGACTACTCTTGGTGCTGTTGTTGCCTGTGCTGACCACCAAATTTTTCCCATATGTGCTCTATTAAATCTTCCTTGAGGCGGCGATGGGTTCCTCGATCACGAATTTCCATGTCTTTGTCTAGGACCTCTGTGAATCCATATATTGATCCATGCTCAAGTCCTCTTAAATGTGGAGAAAACCGACCTTGTTCATAAGTATTGTCATCTGGTATCCCATATATGCCTCTCTCATCCTCTACTATCATGTTGTGCATAATAATGCATGCATACATAATATCAGCGAGTTCTTCACGATCCCATAGCCGTGCCGGGTGTCGTATTATGGCCCAACGTTTTTGCAGAACCCCGAAAGCCCGTTCCACATCTTTTCTTGCTCCCTCTTGATGGCTTGCAAACAATTTATGCTTCAAACTTAGAGGGCTGCTGATAGATTTCACAAATGTGGCCCATTCTGGATAGATACCGTCAGCTAGATAATATCCCATAGTGTATTGTGACCCATTAACATTGAACTGAACAGCAGGTGCTCTGCCTTGTAGCTGCTGTGTGAACAATGGTGACTGGTCCAAAACGTTTATGTCATTGTTTGAACCAGCCGCACCAAAAAAGGCATGCCAAATCCATATGTCATAAGATGCAACAGCTTCTAGCATGATAGTAGGTACCTTATAATCAGCACGTACATATTGGCCCTTCCATGCAACTGGGCAGTTTTCCCACCTCCAATGCATGCAATCCAGACTACCCAAATTACCAGGGAAACCACGGGACTCTCCTACTCGAAGTAAACGTTGAATGTCTTCATTAGTAGGCTTGCGCAAGTATTGTTGCCCAAATAAGTGCCTGACACCTTGAGCAAAATTAATCATACACTCCATTGCTGTACTTTCGGCCACCCCTAATGATTCATCCATAAGGTCAGCTGGTGAAGCATATGCCAACATTCTGATGGCAGCAGTGCACTTTTGCAATGGTGATAGCCCCACCTTGCCAAATGCATCTCGTCATAGACGAAAATAGGGAGACCAAGCACCTAGGAAGATCCTTAACCATGTCCCACAAGTACTCCAACTTGAAAGGTTTCTCCTTGTTCTCTCTTTTGAACATCAGATGGGCTTTGTTCATGATCATTTCATCAGATTCCCCACTGCTCCATGTGGATCTAACTCGACCATATACCCCACAGAACTTTGTGATTTCTCTCTTAATATCACCAAAATGATTCTTCAATGCCTTGACATCCCTCTTAGGCGCATTATGGGAAGCATTGCTGTTGAAATGCTGAGCTACATCTTTCCAATAGTAATCACCCTTCTTATCGACACCATTGATAGGATCATGAGAGTGGTGTAACCAAGCACTCATTAGTGTTTGGTTTTCACCTTCTGTCCAGTTGAAACGTGACTGTTTCTTTGGCTCTTCTTCAGTTGGCTGCTCTTCACTGCTATCGCTTGACGCTGGAATGCTGATTGGTTGCTTCTCTTTTCTTCTTGCAGGGCCTGGAGAACTACACTCTGATGCATGGGTGGAATTGTTGGCTGCGGCTCCAGCCGAAGGACCAAACTGCAGCATAGATTGTGAGGCTGCTGCACCTCCGAAATGCATATATGGTGGAGGAAAACTATCCTGTGGCTGGAAACCTTGAAAGCTTGCTGTAGGAGATGGCATCCAACCACGTTGCTGTTGAATGCCTTGAAATCTTGGAGGAGATTGGCCATACGGTGGGTACCCTGGAGCTCCAAAAGGGTTGAAATTTTGGAAAAAATTAGGTGGTGTGAAGGCAAACTGGGATTGAGGAGTTGGAGGAGAGCTTGGGTTACTATTCTCAGAATATTGGCTTGCTGAGTCTTGATTGAGCAGGTTTGTGAAACTTTTCTGAGAGGGATCCATTGCTGAAGAGATGCACTGGAGTTGTGAGAGATGAAGTGAATGTGTGCAACGAATGCCTTGTGCAGTTTTGTAGCTGGACGAGCAGAGTTCAAACGGCTACCTGACCGTTGCCATGGCCGTTGGCAACGGACACATGTTGTTCGTTTTTTATTATTTGTGAACAGTGCGCACTGTAAAGTAATATTATTGTATTCCTTCCAGCCGGTCCGGAAGGCTACGGACGGCTTTTGCTGCAGCCGCTATATTGACTGGTTCCACTATGCTTATTGACTGCTTGGACAAATATTTTAATGCCTATTGACTACTTTCCTGCAACATTGCGCTTGCTCGTACTGTTGTTTCAGTGATTGATGTTGTCAGAAGCTTTCGCTTTGTAATCTTCAGATGCAGTTCACCTGAGAATTTAGGACTTGGAAGTGTTTAGTGATTGAGGTTGTGCTTGTGAGCAACACTGGGAGGTGTTCAGAAATCGAAGGTGGCTTCTTCTGATCTGATTCGGTTTGCAATGTACCGTCTAATTCTGCTTGTAATGCGAGCATTATTCCCCATGAACAATGGCTTCTTTTGCGATTTCTCAGACTCCTTTTCATTTCATCCTTTCTGTACCGATTTTCTTACTGTCTGTCAGATCAGTGTTCAGTAGTGGCCATGTGTATCTTCATCCTTTCTGTACCAATGGCATCTTTTGATCATTGGTGCGCAACATTTTTTTTTTTGGAGGTCAACGGGGGAGGACTCCCCTCCTGAATTTCCATTAACTGAAAATGGAGTGGCCCACTGACGGCCCAATACAAAAGTGCGTAATACAAATCAGAGAGCACCACAATTGTGCGCAACATCAGACATCGAATTACTTTCGAGGCAGAATCGAGAGTATTGAACACCGATCAGAGAGCACCACATAAGTTGGCGTGCCACCAACAAATCTGATCTCAGGGTAGCAAATTGATCGGAACAAAACGGGAAAATTAAGATTAAGAAAGTTGTAATTAACAACCATCGAATTTTACCACCATGCTGCTATACCACTATTGGCTTGCTATAACCTCACACTTTAGTCAGTTAGCCTCACATTTGTCAGTCGTCGTTTTGCCTTAGTTTGACATCTTAAAGTAGTACTCCCTCCGGTTTTAAATTGTTGACGTTTGACTATTTTTGAGTTACGTTTGACCATTCGTCTTATTCAAAATATTTAAAAATTTATCATAGATTTTGTTATGATTAGTTTCATCACTAAAGGAAAATGAAATATAACTTATAATTTTGCATATTTAAGCTAATATTTTGAATAAGACGAACGGTCAAACGAAACTCAAAAATAGTCAAACGTCAACAATTTAAAACCAAATGGAGTATATACGAACATAATAGATGATTTGGACATAGTAATTGTATAGAATTGCTGATCTCTAAGGTTCTGGCCGATAATAGTATTCTGAAACAGACTTAAAAGAAATGAGTTGCCTGCGTGGCCGTGATGAACAACATCTAATCTAACATGGAGATGGAAACCAAGTTAAATAATTTTATTTTCTTATCGTTTACACGCAAGCACGAGTGCTCTAGTGGTAGAATAGTACCTTGCCAGTTGCCACGGTAGAGACCCGGGTTTGATTACGGGCAGGTGTAAATGTTTTTTTTTCCCCTTTCATCGCCATTTTACATTTCTGTGTATGGAGAGTTCCAATGAATTGTGGTCGTCCCACTTCACAATTTACTGAATTTTGCATTCCATATACAATATTGTTTGTTTTGAAAGGGCAAGACAAGGATCATCATTAGCTAGAGGTATTTTTGGAAGTATTGGTTTGCTTCTTCCAGTAAATGGTGGTCGTCCCACTGGTCTCTGTATGTCTCTGGGCAATCCTTCTTGTTCTGACTAACTTGGTCATACATCTGCTTCCTCCACTCTTCAACTTTGGCATGACCGGACTGCTCCGCTAGCCAATCATCGTACTCAAACTGAATGAATGGATCACAATGCAGTGTCAGGTCACCATCACCAAACTGAAATTAAGGACATTATATTCCCTTGCTCTACTGTGATGAGGATGGATAACCAACCGTACGCATTACCTGATTGTATTTCAAGCAGTGAGTGTGTCTCGTGGGCGTTCCCGCAGCTTCCATTTCCGAGTACAAGGCTCTCACATCGTCCATCATTTCCTCTGTGGACGGCAGCTGAATTCGTCCTGATAGGACGCCGGCAACCCAACTGCTTTGGAGCTGAACTAACGGAAACGGTATGACCTGGCGGATGCAAATAATGTCAGGAGATTGCGAGTCTTGCAAGGCAATCCCACAAGTTAATAATGAGAAAAGTTTTCTTTTTGTGTTGCTGATGAGTCAGTGGTGATCCAAGAAGGAACCTGCCTTGAACGGCAATCCGATGAAGGAGAGGTGAGGAGCCGCTTGAGGCGGGAAGACGTGCTTGTACAGAGGATGGATGCGGTTGTCATCGATGGTAATGGTACTGTCGTCGCCCAGGAACGGGAAGCTATACTTGTAGCTACATTGTTTCAGGAATAGTACTTACTACTGATGTCGGAGCTTATTGATTGAGCAAGCAAACCAAGTACTCTGGGAATTTTAGGATGAGGACATACCCGGTGCAGTGTATGATGATGTCCGCTTTGACGGAGCTGCCGTCTCGGAACACAACGCTGCCATCTTCCTCGGCACGCTCCACCTGCATTCAGCTTATATAAGCAGCTAGCATTGCAGCTTTGTTACTACTGAAATACTGATTAAGATGAGTAATTAAGAGTACCATGGACCGGAGCCACAAGTTTTGGTAGCCAGGCAGCCGCCTGCAAGTATCAGCAGGCGCGGCTCTGTGGGCCATATGAACCTCCTTCGCGACGGCAGCAATGTCCCTGGAGATGTCGGCGCCGCTGTTGCTGGCCCCGACGATGACGACGACCTGACCGGCGAACGGGTCGGGCACGCGGTAGTCGCGGCTGTGCATCTGCTTCCCCGGCCAGGCGCCGTCCGCCACGCCGGGGATGTCGGCGACGCGCGGCTCCGTGTAGTGCCCGTTGCACACCACCACGGCGTCGAACGCCTCCTCTTCTTCTTCTTCCTCCTCCTCGGACTCGGAGGAGGCGGTCCTCCTCCACCTGACGCTCCAGCCGCTTTGCCTCCTCCTGACGGCGAGCACCTCGGCGCGGAACCTGATCAGGCCGCGGAGCTCGAACCGGCGCGCGTAGGCCTGCACGTAGCGCAGCACCTCGCGGTGAGACGGGAACCTGCGCGCGTCGACGGAGTCGCCGGGGACCGCGGCGACGGCGAAGGGGAAGTCCAGGAACCCCATCACCTCGCGGGGCAGGTTCGTGCGGAGGGACGCGTACAGGCTCGAATGCCCTCCTTGTTCTGCCGCGTCGTAGATCCACGTGCCGCCGACCTCGCCGGCGCGCTCGAAGACGACGGGGGCGTGGCCCTCGCCGCGCAGCTCGCGCGCGGCGGCCAGGCCGGCGGCTCCCGCGCCGATGACGGCGACGCGGAGCGACGTCATGGCGGTGGTGTGATTGTTTGCAGAACGGGTCGAAACGGACGGAACAGAGGAGACGCCGTGGCTACTTGCTTGTTGCGATACTGTAATGTGAACGGATGGGTGGAATGGAATGGAATAATTGGCCATGGATCTTGAATCTTGATTCTTCAGGGAGGAGGGTGAAGTGGAATCGCAGCAGCTACTAGCTGGCTGGCTGCACATGCATGTCTGTTCTTTGATTTGGGAGCCTCTTCTTGCCCCCCAACACCTATGGCTGCTCCTGCGCTGCTCTGCTACAAGACGAATCCGTGGGTCCCACACTCCTCGCTTGGACCTACCGTTTCGCATCCGCCACATATCCCGCCGGTCCACTCACTCAACCAAGTGGACCCAAAGCAACAGCTTTCCCGCCTTCAATTGATGGGCCGGCCATGTGCAGCAAACAAAACTCACGAAATAAGGCCCACAAATAAAATCGTCTTGGGCTCTAAAAGGTTTTAGTATGGTGAGATAATAAGAAGATTAAATTTCATAAGATCCTTGTCTCACAAAACTACATGTATTTTGGTTTGTGTCACTTAACCACATATCCTTGTGGTTATATTTTCACAAAACCTCGCCTCTTTCAGAAATGCCATGAATATAGCATGTGAACTATATCCGTTTGCTGCATAATGGATGTGATGTAGTCAGTTTGATTTACCAAATCTTTTAGTCGGATGCACGACTATGTAATCTTCCGAAATTAAAGTAGTGTCTATAGAATAAAATTCGTATTGTTTTGATAGGGATTGGGTTTTGTGAGACAATTTAACCATAATACCCAATGTTAAGTGACATGAACCAAAATACACAGAATTTTGTCAAAAAGTACCACAAAACCTGGGGTTTTATGAAATTTACTCTAATAAGAATATGTGCTATATAGACGAACTCAAAATTTCACAATAAAACATGATGAAGTAATTAACTTTATAAATTTCTAATTTACATAAAGATAATACTACTAAAGAATTTCCCATATTTTCCAGGAACCGTGGATTTTCCCATACTAAAGATGACTGAATGGAAGAAACAGCCAATTAATAGTATCTTGACAGTAGCAGTCATTCTCATCGATTAACAAGCCCAAGAAGTCACTGTGGATCCCATATTTTCCTCTATCGAGTTCGAGTCTTCCTCTTCCTCCCCCTGACAGCAGCAGTCGTTCTCATGATCTCATCGACGCCTTGCTGGCGCGCTGCCGGGCGAACTCCTCGTCCTCGAGGATCATGGCGTCGAGTTTGGCCTGGATCTTGGGCCACTCCCTGTCGAACAATGCGTGCGCCTCCGCCCTCTGCTTCACCCACTCATCGTCGACCTCGACGTACCCCTTGGCGGCCAGCTCGGCGCGCACCCACTCCTGCTGCTTGGGCATCCGCTCCTCCATCTCATAGAAGGCCTTGGCCAGGAAGAGGAGCCGCTTCGTGTTCTTGTCCGCCTCCTCCGGTCCTCCCCCGGCCGCGGCGTCAAGTCCGGGTTGCTCCGCTTCAGCGTCGCGAACCGCGCCGGCGGCGCCATCGGCTTCTTGGACAGGATCCACTTGACGTGGCTCGTCGGCATCTGGTGCTTTGCTGGAGGCTTCTCGCCCGTCGCCGCCGCGTTGTCTGCTACCGCTTCGCCTGCGGCTGCGGTCGTCGGCTCCGTGCTTCTGGCACCGGCCATTGGTAGGCACCTGTTCGTTCGCGCCGGGTTCTTTGCGAATTGCGATGCAACGCGCTAGCTTGCTTTCGGTGGCGGCACGGCGCCAAGGTCGTCTCGATGTTATGAAGACGGAGACCGCCTCTGCTTTTTTTTTTTTTTTTGAGGAAAGGAGACCGCCTCTGCTCCCTCCGGTCGGATCGAGTCGGAGTCGGAGTGGACGCAGGCCTCATCGACGTGGACCTGTTTCTCGCAGTTGGGCTAGGGTCAACGAGCACGTTGCAACAGGCCAGCCCACCAACAGAGCTATACTGGCTCTCGACCCATTTCTCTGCCGGCCCATGAGCAACTCAACTGGCCCAGCCCAACAAAGCGCTAGCAAATTCCCCTTGTCTAGGGCTTTCCGCCGCCGCCGCCGCCGACAACGGCGACCGCCCGCCTCGGCACCTACCGCGGCCACAACGGCGCCGTCTGGTCCTGCGACGTGTCCCGCGACTCGGCGCGCCTCATCACGGGCTCCGCCGACCAGACTGCCAAGCTCTGGGAGGTGGGCGCTGGCCGGGAGCGCTTCTGCTTCCACTTAGACGCGCCGGCGCGGTCCGTCGAGTTCGCCGTCGGGGACGCGCTCGGCGTCGTCACCACCGACAACTTCATGGACCACGCGCCCACCGTCCAGTTCAAGCGCATCGCCGAGGACCTCGAGGACCGTGAGTTGAGCGTTCCAACTTCCATCTCATTCAGTTTCGCTCTGGAAGGTTGGGGATTTATGGCTGCAGAGACGGAGGAATCGGTGCTCGTGATCACAGGCATCAAGGGGAGGATGAACAGGGCAATCTGGGGCCGCTGAACAGGACCACCATCACTGCCGGCGAGGATGCCACCCATTTGCATCTGGGACTCGGAGGTAAGCACGCTGTTACATGCCTGCACACAGTTCTACTCACTGTCCACTAGAAATAAGATACATCGTGCAAGGAATGTGGCAATTGGTGGTTATGAATATCAGGTGGTTTTCTAGTATTTTTAGTATTGATGTAGCGGTAACTTTTTGTTCGCCATCTCAACTGACTAATAGTTGTCAAATGGTTCTTATGTTACATTAGTTGATCATGCATTGAGTGTGACCATTAGAGAACATACTATGCCAAATTTCACGTGTTACTACCATCAGCTTAGTAGACTAAGGAACTATCAAATACTCACTCTATTTTTATGTTGTTGAAGTTGGTGGCCTTTATTTGCCTTCAATAAAAGTTGGGGCAGTTGTCAAAACCCCCTTTTAAAGAAAAAAAAAATCCTATTCCTACTGAACTAACCAACTTCAACAATACAAAAACAGAGGGAGTAATGTGGTAGTAATATCTCCACAACTGACACAGTCTTCGTTGATTACTGATCCAGTCTTTACTCTAGTAATCTGTATCCGATGAGACCATGATAATTTATGTTATGTGTACCGTTTCTGCAAAGATGAAGGGGAAACTAAATCTGTTGTGTTGTTATATATGAATACGGGTCTTTAGCCCTATTTTTTATTAAAAATGTCAATTATTATTCATAATAATAATTACTGATTTTTCATGTCAGTAACCGCAGGATATTATTTGATTGACGTGGAGACTGGAAAACTGCTGAAAGAGTTGGATAAGGAATCTGGACATCAGAAGGCGATTAGATGATCGTCTAAATCCTCAGATTGGTCTCATTTTATTACAGGCTCATTGGTTATATCTGCTAAGGTGATAACTTGTTAAAGTGGCTACCATAATCATGTCTGAATTTGTACTGCCTTTATGATTTTCTCTGACATTCAGTTTACCTGCCTAGCTATGGGATACAAGACATGTCATGGAGAGGCCTGTTAATGCTGTTGACATATCTCGTACTCATGATACGGTAAGTTCCTATCTACCGATTTTCTTAATTTATGCATGTTTTCTCTTCAACATGGGCTAAATTACGTACTCTTGTGTGGATGATGAAAGAACAAAATTCCTGATCATTAACTTTCTTTTCATATCATGGTGTATTTTTGGATGAGCTTTACACATTTAATTATTTGCAGACAATTTTTCCCATCATGCATGGTTGTCTTTTAATTCATGCTAAATGCACAAACTACTTATGTTCAATCATTGAGCAGAAATTATTTATGTCATTGTACTTTGCGATGAGCTTTCTGATGAATATGTGTTTCTTAATGTTTTATAAGGAGTTTAGAATGTATGCTCTGGTTCTATGCGAAACAGTGCTTATATTGCTTGGGTAAATACATTTTACTGGTGGATTTGATGTAGTTGAATGTTACTGTTGGAAGTGCAAACTTAGCATTGTTCCCTATTTAATGCATTACTTGGGGAAAATTCTATACATACGATTTGATTGTTAGACTGGCACCCAACCGCAATAGATCAACGGATGTTTGAAATTTAAGCGGCAAACTTATGATTGCTAAACAGTCTAATGAGCCAGTAACACATGAGTCGGACGCATTGGGTCGGACTTGTAGCATCTTTCTTTCTTTCTTTTTTGTATCCAGGAATCAAGATTAAAGTCTGATTCTGTATGTTGTATTTAGTCTTGCGAGCTATAACAGCTTTTCCTGGCATTTACATTAGGAGGAAACAACTTACCGCATTAGATTTTTTTCACCCATATGTTATCCATTGTGGCTAGGGCCTAATGTTTGCGATGATGGTGCCACAATGGATGCTGATGCTTTTGCATCTTTTGTATTCTATTTTTTCCTTTCATAAAGGCTCTCGTTTCTGTTCTTAGGTGCTTTTAGGAGGTGGTCAGGATGCAATGAATGTGACTATGATGGATTGTGGTGCTAGTAAATTTGAGGCTAAATTCTATCACAAGGTAAGTTTTTTGACAGTTGAGCCTTAGCTTCATAGGTCATCAAGCACCATTTCAGTGTGAACTAGCAGACTCTTGCTGCGTCTCTGCAACAGCAGCCACCTTAGTTGACTGTAGCTGGTTCCTATCGTACCTAGCAAGTAACTTAGTCAAGGTAGTCTAGAAGTAAGGACTTTTTCTGTCTGTCTACTGCAGAATTTCTTCATGTAGAAGTAGGACTTTGCTGTCCCCCATACGGCAAGGTTTCTCCAGTCGGTTCAGTCCCAAACCGACCAGTTTGTGTATAAATAGGCCTCAAGGCCACTCAATAAAATCAGCTCTTCAAGCCTAGATCAAGAACAGAGCAGTGAGCTGTCCTGTGTGTGAGTGTGTTCAGTTTTACCTCCAACATTCTTTTCCAGTTGAAATTTGAGACTTTTGTTTTACTTCTTTCTGCTAATTTTTCTAATATATCTGAGCTGTTCCAAACAATACAATGATCATTCTTGTAGATTTTGCGAGAGGAAATTTGTGGTTTAAAGGACATTTTGGACCAATTAATGTGTTGGCATTTAATCCTGATGGGCGGAGGTGATAATTTTTATTCCGACTGTCAGTCTTTTCTAGTCAATATTTCTACGTGCTACATTTAGCCACTGTCCATATTACAGGGTTATGCGCGTGTTCCATATTTCTTTTTGACTCTATGCTCAATGATTTAAGACAATGTTAAATAATGGTAATATATGCTATTCTGAATCACATTATGATGTCATAAACCTTGATGAGAACATATTTTATATTGATCTGTTTACTTTTCATATTGGCTTCTTGTTATGCACATTAAAATTCTCTGTGAATTCTCTTTTCGAAATTTTGTTCTACTTCGAGTTTACTTGTTGGGCTGGTGACGACAATACAAATTTGCTACTTTAGCCCACTATTTCTTTAGTTTGGACCTGTGTCTAGATAATTTATCATTTTCTTCTTTCTATGACATATTGGGTCTCTACTGAATTCTGAACTCGTCATTTCTATCTTTTCTATGGTTGAGCTCTCCCCTTCGATAAAGATATACGGGCATGCAGCTCAGTGATTGCAGCCAAATACATTGGTGATATACGCTATGCTGACCTCAGTTTGATGAAAAGCTATTCTGAGAGCTACATATTTCCTAATATTTATATCCACTGTAGCTTTACCATAGATAGCTCAATGAATTTAACCAGTCACTCTGGTTATACACACTATTCTGGTTGGCTGTTTAAATTTTTTTTTATGAGAGCTTCCTTTTGACCTATTCATCATTGTAGACATTAGTTTTTCTTCGGTTCGATGTCACTTTTCTAATGAACAAGGTGTTCTCTTTTTCAATGTTCACTCGATTTCTTATCATTGCATAAATTTAATTTTGATAATTTGTTTCGTTTATGCTATTAGCTTTTCGAGTGGTGGTGAAGATGGATATGTGAGGCTGCACCATTTCGATTCTGACTACTTCAACATCAAGATTTGGATACAAGGACAGTACAAACTAATCCAAGGTAACATTCAGCTGGCAGCAAATAATGGAGGATTTGGAGTTCGTTGTTTTGTTTTATTATCAGTTCTTGACACTGTTGATCCACTGATGTGGTGTCTTATTACTTCTGTTTCTATAATAGAGAGTAGATTTTTTTTTTTAAATCTTGTCTGGCACTCTGCCCTCATATCTGATAAACTTAGCTGGTGGAGCCTAAACTTTTTTTCGACTTGTATATATTTAGTATTTAATCGACATTCATTTGAAAATTTTATGTGCTGACTCATCAGCTGCACCTTTTCAAGTCTCTTGACGAATAATCCTAATGAATCATATATCTTTTTTCACCTGCTGAGTTTCTTACCCAGAAAGAATTCCTTTTCTTACATTCAAATTTAGGCCAAATGAATCATGCTTCAATCTTGCAATACTTGATGCACCTTTTTTTATTAAAAAAAGTTTCATCTGTGCTGATGTTCATCTTGCAACTTGTTTTCAGGTCCAATTTGTATTAATATTTCTCCTGCAACGTGTTCAGGTTGCAACTAGCAAGAGACCCAAGTTACCCAACCTTTCCGGTTCTGTTGTGGAGCTGGTTGATCTAGAACTTTTAGAGTTGGGTAGGATCCTTTAGCTATTGTGGTGTATTGCTTTATAGGTGTGCTTCTTGGCACCAGAACAACCTTTTGTAGATGCTTGAGAAAGTTCTACACGTAGCAATGAAAAGATCCTTGAATTGCAATCACGAGTTTGTTTTTCTATCGTTCTTGTTCTACCTGGTATTCTATTTTTGATTTATTTTTCATCCTCCATTCCTTGTCCGGTGATTTAGCGTATCATTACATTCTTACTTTTTTATACCTTCAAAGTTAACCTTTCACGGGCAGGGCTGCCCGGCTTAAAATCTGGTTACAGAAACTAGCCAATGCGCATCCTTAAAAAAACAGAACTGACATGTTTACAGAAACTGGTCTGTGATCAAAATATTCAGACCGGAGCAATGTTCTGGATAGATTGAGGCCGACAATAGTACCGAAATTTTGAAAACCACCAACGTTGCAAAAAATTGGAGGGCCTTTTTTTTTAGATGGAAAGATTTCCATTACCCTGTGGTGCTAGGCAAATCGCCAGCAACCCAGACCTGAACAAAGGCCGGAGCTCCTTCCTCAACGAAGTCAGAACCCGGTTCTAGTGTTTTACCATAAGCTGCAAGCTCATGTGCTACCTTATTACAAGACCTTGGGCAATAAGCCACATCACACGACTGAAACTCTAAATGAATTAAATTTTTCAACTCTAAAATTAAACTGCCAACCGCTGGTAGATCATAATCATTGCTTTGCAAAGCTTGCTTCATCATCAAGGAATCAGTCTCTAGAATCACTCTTGACATTCCCAATGCATTAGCAACCTGTAGACTTTTGATCCCTGCAAGCACCTCCGCATGGAAAGGGTCAAGAACCGACGAAATAGCTCCCGCTCCTGTCATGACTGACTGCTTCACCTAGGCTGTTCCTCGCACAGCAATGATTATTTGAAAAAAGAGGGGCATCACACCTAAATTCTTACCTGATTTATGCCAATGCAAAATCTAAGCATCGAAGGATAACACTCTCCTATGCATGCTCACGTGCACGCGTGGTACATAAGCAAATAAGTGAATGACAAATAACCTGAAAGCTTGCATTACATGATAAGTCTCTTACATTACTCGGAATATTTGAGTCTTGGGGTCCTTTGTGGAGCCTATGGACTCGACAGAAAATATCCCATGGAAATGGGTGTGTGCCGGATTACCACACAGGCAATTATTACAAGGTGCAAATAACAACTCAACTGAATCTTAAATAATAACGTAAATAAATGACATGACCACACAAATCATAATAAGTGAATGACAAATAACCTGAAAGCTTGCATTACATGATAAGTCTCTTACATTACTCGGAAATCTACAACACAACCATGATATTCGAGTCTTGGGGTCTTGTGTGGGAGCCTATGGACTCGACACAGAAAATATCCAATGGAAATGGGAGTGTGTCTGATTATCATACAGGCAATTATTACAAGGCGCGAATGATAACTGAATCTGTAAACAACAACGTAAATGACATGACCACACAAACCAATACACGACGGCATGACGCTTGTAGAAAAGTAACGTAATTATGAGATAACGACCAAACGAATGCAGAAACTGGCATAAGAATACAAGCAGCCAACTCCGGCAGGGGAGGCGGCATACATCCAGCTGTTGTCGAAACCTGAGCTGAAGCGGTGCCTGGCAACCGATGACGCCGAGACCATCCTGCGTCCTGCGACAATACGAAGTTCGTCAGAAACTAGTATAATCGTGTTTAAAAGCAATGAATATAAATTAAATTACCTCATGAGCTTAGGCGTCCCTTCAGACCTCTTCAATTTCACTGGTACTCTGAATCTGGGTTGCTGCGTTCACTAGTTCCTCATCAACTGCCTGAACATCATCGATGGTTTCAGCGCCCGTTCCACTCTGAGCTCCAGTCCAATTCTCCGCCTCCACATCACAATCTTGTATTCCATTGATGAAAAGGTCGATCTGTTTTTTCTTTTTATTGAGAATGATCTGGTTGAGGTCCACAACTTGCTCTCTCACTGCCTCCACGGTGTGCCTGACACTGGGGCTGCTGGCATACCTTACGTTGTAGTATAAGGCTACCTCCGTAAGACTTTGGAGGTTGCCGATACCCGATGGAACACTAGTCAGGCTCGCCGGGATCGCACAGAATTTCAGTTGAAGATATGTGAGCTTCCGCATAGCTCCCGTGCTGAAAATGAGCCATGGCATTGGGCAATAGACGGAGAATGTCTCAAGCGCTGGGAACTTCTCACTTTCAATCACTACTTCTTTTGCGGGAATGAAGTCCAAGCCTAGTATTAGGCACTGCAATTGTGGCAATCCACCAAGTATCTCCAGATCCTCCATCTCTTGTTTGCAGACGGTGATTTCCACGAAAGATAGTTTGTCGAGGTTTCTCATCCATTTGGGAACATTTGCAAATCTTCCTGCTGTCACCTTGAACTTCTCAAGGTACTTAGGCGGATCAGATATGGAGCCCAGGAACTCCATGGAGCAGCCGAGTCCACAGTGAATGGTCAGAGACTTGAGGTACTTCCACTTTTGAATGGATGATATCAATGCGTCACCGTAGGCTCTATCAGTGCACTGGTGAAAGGACCAAGTTATTGCAAGCTCCTTCAAAAATTCCACATAACCAAGAGCAATAATTAAAGTTGATGGCTCTTCGCTCAAATCAACTGTGGCTAGTGT
The DNA here is from genome assembly GCA_012490785.1 of Eragrostis nindensis. NCBI lineage: Eukaryota > Viridiplantae > Streptophyta > Magnoliopsida > Poales > Poaceae > Eragrostis > Eragrostis nindensis. The sequence continues at coordinate 66,602 of JAAXCT010001201.1, read as the reverse complement.
TTTTAGATTCCTGAAATGCTGTATATCATGTGGCAACCTTGTTGCTGTTACAGTAGAATTAATCATTCCTTCATCACCAAGGAGCAAAGCAATCCGCGTGCCTCTTAGATCCAATTCCAACAAATTTTCTAGCTCGTACACCTCAACCGGGAGCTCATTTATCTGTGTGTAACTTACGTCCAACAGATGCAGGCTGCATAGCTTCTTGATCTCATGCGGAAGCTTGCTGACTCGAGTATTCCTAATGCTCAAATAAAGTAAGAACATGTTGCTCATGCATACCTGCAGTAGGACCTCATCTGTCAAATTCTCCCAACCTTCTAGATCCAGCACGACCAAATTGACAAACTTGTCGATGGGAATTTCGCTAACCGCACCAGACACAGCCAACGAACGTGTCAAAGACAAATCCAATGCTTCGAGCACCGATGGTAGGTGGGGTTCTGGATGGTGGAGGGCAAGCCTTCGTGGTGATATCTTTGGTGCTGCTGCCAACTTGAGGATCGCGCTGGTGAAAGCATAACCCGTCTCTGCAGATTTAAGGACTGCGAATTGGTGATAGAAATAATTGACATGCCAATGGCCGGCCTCTGCCTCATCCGGATTCCCTTTTCTATTTGCAGCAACCCAGGTGATGACATTGCTGTTGACTAGACTGGGGAAATAGCAGCGCTCTACATACTTCTTTGCCTCGTAGTAGTCATCCACACTGTAATTGATAGGTCCAAAGCCCTCGTAACACCATTTCGAGATGAGACGATCCTTGTCAAAGATGTACCCATAAGGAAGCATGGTCATGTACAAAAATTGTGCCCACAAGTTACTAGTGCCAATTAAATGTACACCAACTTGTTCCCACCGTGCAAACTGTTTCCATAGCAGCCTTTCTGTAACCACGTGATTCAAAGGTTCCATTTTGTGCACGAGCACATCAGAATGAGAGCAATATGACCATGCTATACTTTCATCCCGAGTTATAATCAATACTCGGCTACCAAGATTATTATCAGGAAATGCTCCCTTGATTTTGTCCCAGCCTGATGCTTCCCACATATCATCGATGCAAATGAAGTACCTGCGGGGGAGTATTGTCAAAAAAATTAAGTGAATTCACTGGCTTACAGCTGTATCCTCAATGTGTGCAATGATTAGTCACAAGCACGTTCTAGAAGTAGTACCTCTTATCTTGCAGGCGTTTCGACACGCAGCGAACTAGCAGTTCCATTCTGTTGACGTGTGATTCATCCACTGACGGTGCTGGCGCCGTTGCTGGGCCTGAAATTTTGGAGAGGATGTCTTGTAGAAGAAGTTCGTCGCTATAGGTGGTCTGCGGCGCCCGTGCCATAAGGTTGCACTGGAAGGAGCACGGTGTTCCGCTAGTTTGGCACTTGAGTCGGTTGTGGATCTCCATGGCAAGAGCCGTCTTGCCCACCCCAGCAGGTCCAACGATCCACATGACCCTGAGGCCTCTGTTCGTTTCCTCGTGAGAAGCAAGCCACCTGAGAAGCTTCTTCATTTGGCGGTCGATGGAAACTAGAGGAATTCCAACCGCCTCGGACTCTTGGGGTGGCAGCCCAGCATGGTTGGAAGTAGCCGCAAGAGGTACATGACTGTAAATCAAGGATCGAGACGCGTGAAAGTACACGCGTACCATGGACTCCCATAACGAACTTGTTGAATCCCGGCGGCAGAAGCACCGCATTGCCGCTCTTCGAAGCAGCGTGTGACGTGGAGGTGTAGTTGAGTCAATGATGCGGCCGGAGCTACCAATCAAAGCAAACAAGTCTAAATTAATTGCCACATCCAAGACCCCAACGTCAAAGTCAAGTGCATCCCGCAACCACAATGGCTGCGGGCTCCCTTTGAATGACGCAATAACACTACTCAGCTCCATCTGCATGAAGGCCAAGCAACGCTGTTTCAAGTAGCCCATTGCTGCGCGCGGGCCAGAAGCCTCCAGCCGCTGAGAGGCCCTCTGGAGATATTCCTCCAACAACTTCAATTTTTTCTGGACCTCCGCCGCCCGCTCGGAAGCTGCGGGCGTGAAGGTCTTTCTCTCCTCTGCTATCACCTGCTGCTGCTCAGACGAAGCTGCAGGCGCGATCTCGGTGTCCTCCTCTTCATCTGAAGGCTCCATGGCACGCACAACTTCGCGTACCTCCGGGTCGAACACCCTGCAAGTGTGCAGGCTGAATATGATTCAAGAGCAAACGCAATAACCGATATTTCACATGTATGGATCTTGCTATTTAATTTTTTCCCTGTAAATAAGATTGGTTAAATGCCCTGAGTGGAGTAGTACACAAGACATACCTTGTTGAAGCTACTTCCAGCGGTAGTGAGACTTCAGGTCGGCGGAGCTCGATCTGCAGACGGGGAAAACCATGCTATGAAGTGGCGGCACATCCTGCCATTCTTGAACGACGGGAGGGGCAAGCAGGGCCGCGTTGTGGGGTAATCTGGAGTCTCTGGACTGCTAGCTTTCTCAGCGAAAGCGGAAGAGGAAGAGTCTGAAGGGAACCCAGTCCAGTACGTAGCTCTTCGACTTGCTTTTCCCTCTCTTCCGGCGAGCCAGATGTTTCACGGGACATTCAATTGCCACTGCCCCCTTTACTTTAGAGCTTTTTCAATGGCTAACTCTTAGCTGACTCTTAGAATTGTTTATTTGAGAAAAAGAAGAGAGAGAAGACCGCTAACTCTTCTACAAGAGCTAGTCTCTAAGCAAAATGAGAATAAAACATGAGACCTACCTCTCATTTATTCTCTCTAAAAGATGACTGCTACCTCTTAGCTAACTCTAATGACTCTTAGCTAACTCCACCATTGGGGACGCTCTTAGCATTCATGGTCAGCAACATGTTGCTTGATATATTCAATTGCCAGCGCCAACAAGCAGATGAACCGCAACAGAGTTGAAAGTCGCTAAGAAGATTACACACCCTTCAGCATCAAAATTTTAATTGTTTTGGATACTGACAAGATCTTGAAAACATAACTTTAGCTAATATGTTTGTTATAAAATATTAATAAATAATATTTAAAATGTACTTTATAAAATCATATTTTAATACGAATCTACTCATATTATTTTTATATTTTTAAACTTAACACATAAAAATTTTAAAAAAAATTGACTTCAAACAATCTAAAAAAACTAGAAAATTGGAGGGAGTACGTCGGTATACCAAGTGATACACCATCCGAGAAATGAATGATGCCTTCCCCCAATGCCAAGCTGATTCCTTGCGGCAGCAGGATATTTGTTCCTTGCGTGATCCAGCTACTTACTATATGAGCTTTGGGGACGAGAAGATTGTGGATCGGGATGGCTCAAGAAGATGAAGGACTTCGTTGTAATTTCTTTGTCTTTGAGGGCTATTCTGTAAAATATCCTCAGGGGTGTTCATGTAAAAGGTTGGGTGTACTGTGCTTTGATGTTAATATAAGCCCCTTCCCTTTCGCAAAAAAATGTGCATGCTCCTTGAGGCACGCATGAAAACTAAGGGCTAAAGGCGGGAGAGTGTGTGTGTTTGTGAGGGTATCTACCCTCATCCATTAATATAATGGCACACTGCTTTCCTGCGTGTTTCAGAAAGGAAAATGTTAATTTCACAATACCACACATATTTGGTCCTTGTTTCAGAAACCACAACCAATTCCTGTTATTCATTTGAAATTGGTTTTAAATGTTAAGGGGACCAAAGGTCTTGTAAAATTAACCCTGTCCAACATTCATTGAAACAAGGAATTCCAGTGATATGCTTTGTTTTTGCATTTTTAGGTAAAGAGAAGTTCTCTTTCATCAAGCAAATGAAAGTGTCCCGACCTCTACATCGTGTGATGTATTTGGTCAGTTCATTATTACAAACCATCACTATATGTAGACGCTGTCTACAACATAAGACACACACCAAAGCGCCAAACAAATGGCGACAAGCAAATAAGCCTAACATGAGGCAGAAATATAACAAAAAGTTCATCAATTGCATGACCTATTGCTACACTTCCACCTATGTTTGACGAAGATCTCCATCGTTACGGTCTCCAAGAGGCGGCATGCATGCTTTGTTTTTGTATATATGCCAACACCCTTACTTTTACATATTTGCTTTGAGGCGATATCTATCCGTTCTTTTTCTTTAATTAACATAAAGAAATGCCATGATGCTTTCCGTACCCTTGTTAGGAAAAAGCATATCCCCTCTTGTGGTAGTAATGATGAGTATTCTCACAATCTATTCTTTTCAAAGTCATAGGTGGGGGTATTCTCACACGCGTGCCATGGAGTCCCATAACGAACTTGTTGAATCCCGGCGGCAGAAGCACCGCATTGCCGCTCTTCTAAGCAGCGTGCGACATGGAGGTGTAGTTGAGTCAATGATGCGGCCGGAGCTACGAATCAAAGCAGACAAGTCGATATCAACCACACGCCAGAACCCAACGTCAAAGTCAAGTTCATCCCACAACTGCAATGGCTGCGGGATCAATTTGAATGACGCAACAACACTACTCAGCTCCATGCCAAGCAACGCTGTTTGAAGTCGCCCATGTCTCGGCGCGGGCCATAAGCCACCAGCCGCTGAGAGACCATCTCGAGAGATTCCTCCACCGCCTCCAATTTTTTCTCGGCCCTTGCTGCGGCCGAGATCTCGGTGTCCTCCTCTTCATCTGAAGGCTCCATGGCACAACTTTGCGTACCTCGGGTCGAACCCCCTGCAAGTATACAGATCGAATAGGGTTCAAGAGGAGCAATAACTGATATATTCCATGTATGGATCTTGTTATTTAAATTTTTACTCTGTAAATGAGAGTGGGTGAATACTGGAGTAGTACTCAATATGTACCTTGTTCAAGCTACTTCGAGCGGTAGTGAGGCTTCAGATGGGGGCTCAGCCGACTGGGAGCACCATGCTATGAAGCGGCGGCACATCCAGCCATTCTTAACGACTGGAGGGACAAGCAGGGCCGCGTTGCGGGGTAGTCTGAGTCTCTGGACTGCTACCTTTCCCAGCGAACGTGGAGGAGGGAGCATCTAAACGGAATCCAATCCATTACGTACTAGAGCTCCTAACTTGCTTGTCCCTGGCTTCCGCGGGAAGGGGGGGGGGGGCAGATGTTTTAGGAAACGGTATACTCCTTTCAGTATCTAAATTAATTGTTTTGGACATTGACACGATTTTGAAAACATATTTTTTTCTAATATTTTTATTATAAATATTTATAATAATAGTTAAAATATATTTTATAAAATCATATTTCAATACGAAAGTCATTTTCATTTTTAAAACTTAGCACATAATTTTTTAAAATTTTTGACTTAAAACAACCTAAAAAAAAGGGACTTTGTTCTCCCTAAAAAACAACCTAAACAAGGACTGTGATATGCTTTGTTTTTATAAGTCTCTGTGGCTGGCTGGTCTCCCTCAAGAGGGCATGGTACCTGCAGTCTCCCTCAATCTGTAAGTATACATCCTCTAGGGACTTCATTCCAATCTCATACGTCCTTGTTTTGTTTACCGCGCCATCCCTCTTTGCACTACCACTTACTCCACTTTAGTTCCTGCTGTTCGGTTAACAGTGGCATCGTAACCAAAGAATAAAGCACCCTGCCATCTCCAGGGCACCCAAGCAACTTTGGTCCCAATCGAATTCCATTCCCACATCTGCACGCATCCTCTAGTTACTTTATTGCCCTGCATTACCACTTTATCATTGCCACAAAAGCCACGCCATCCTCCTGGCACTGCTGGAAATCGCAAGTTTCTAGCCCAATAGAATTCCATTCTTAGTTATACACAAGCAACCTCCCGGAACCTTTTATTCTTGTGTCGTGTGTGTGTGTCTGTATTCCCCTTCTTTTTTTTCTTGCCGCAAAGCCATGCCATCCTCCTTGCACAACTAGGAATCGAAAGTTTCCCCGCAGTAAGGAATATGTGATAAAAGGATGGTGATAATGTGGTCCCAATGTCAACTTTTTCTTTGGCACAAACTAAACTAGGCATGCTGTCATCTTTTATTGAATTAGTAGAGAAAGGAATCTGCTACATTGGTCATAGTTTAAAAAAACTGATTTAAAACAAAACTAGATGTAAACTATATTTCTAGACAGAAAGAGTATATTCAATTGCCAGCACCAACAAGCAGAGGGACGCCACCGGCCTCGACCGCTTGGGGTGGCCGCCCAACAGAGTTGGCCGAAGTCGCCAAGAAGGTTACTCTCTTCAGTATCAAAGTTTTAATTGTTTTGAATATTGACACGATTTAAAAATATAACTTTGACTGAATTTTTTGTTATAAAATATTTATAGATAATAGTTAAAATATATTTTTATAAAATTATATTTCAATACGAATCTACTCGTGTCATTTTCATAATTTTAAACTTAACACATATTCTTTCCGTCTCCAAAAGAGTGTCGCTTTTGACTTTTATATATCACGTTTGACCGTTCGTCTTATTCAAATTTTAATACAAATATTTATTATTTTTTATAACTTGTTTGAAAATTGAAGATGCTTTAATCATGACATATTTGTTTTGATATTTATATGAAAAATTTGAATAAGACGAGCAGTCCAACATGAGGTCTAAAAGTAAAAAACAACACTCTTCTAGGGACGGAGGGAGTAGCTTTTTTTAAAAAAATTGACTTGAAACAACCTAAAAAACTAGAAATTTGGAGGGAGTACGTCAGTATACCCAGGGATACACCATCCGAGAAATTAATGCTGCCTTCCCCCAATACCAAACTGATTCCCTGCGGCGGTAAGACATCTGTTCCTTGCGTGATCCTGCTACCAACCGGAACCTTAGATGCTTGGAGAAGTGTAAGAGCAAGGCTAATGGATGCGCCTGCTCGTCGGCGCAAAACGCACCATATCAGCTCGGTACCGCAGCATGTGTCGTACAATGAATCGGCTGTTGCTCTGCTGAAACTTTATTAAAAACAATGGGACCCACGACACAGGAAAGAAAAAGCAACAAAGCGCCAGCGGAGAGCGGGCAAACGCCGAATCGCCCGCATGGAGAATCTTTGGCCTCTTCTCTCCACCTCAGCGCGTGCAGTGACGAGGCGGGCATTTTGCCCGTCATTATACTTGCTCGGCCTAGAGTAATGTGCACTGCTCCTTGAGGCACGCATACATGCTTGGAGAAGTGTAAAAATTTTTATGTGTTAAGCTTAAAAAGATGAAAATAATATGAGTAGATTCGTATTAAAAAAATTGACTTCAAACAATCTAAAAAAACTAGAAAATTGGAGGGAGTACGTCAGAATACCAAGTGATACACCATCCGAGAAATGAATGATGCCGTTCCCCAATGCCACTGATTCCTTGCGGCAGCAGAATATCTGTTCCTTGCGTGATCCAGCTACTTGCTATATGAGCTTTGGGTTCACCGGAACCATACATGCTTGGAGAAGTGTAAAAGGTAGAAAAGGCCTAGAGTAATGTGCACTGCTCCTTGAGGCACGCATGAAAACTAATAAGAGCTAAAGGCGGGAGAGTGTGTGTGTTTGTGAGGGTATCTACCCTCATCCATTAATATAATGGCACACTGCTTTCGTGCGTGTTTCAGAAAGGAAAGTGTTAATTTCACAATACCACACATATTTGGTCCTTGTTTCAGAAACCACAACCAATTCCTGTTATTCATTTGAAATTGGTTTTAAATGTTAAGGGGACCAAAGGTCTTGTAAAATTAACCCTGTCCAACATTCATTGAAACAAGGAATTCCTGTGATATGCTTTGTTTTTGTATTTTTAGATAAGAGAAGTTCGTTTTCATCAAGCAAATGAAAGTGTCCCGACCTCTACATTGTGTAATGTATTTAGTCAGTTCATTATTACAAACCATCACTATGTGTAGACTCTGTCTACAACATAAGACACACAGCAAAACACCAAACAAATGGCGACAAGCAAATAAGCCTAATATGAGGCAGAAATATAACAAGAAGTTCATCAATTGCATAACTTATTGCTAAACTTCCACCCATGTTTGGCGAAGATCTCCATCGTTACGGTCTTCAAGGGGCGGCATGCATGCTTTGTTTTTGTATATATGCCAACACCCTTACTTTTACATATTTGCTTTGGCGATATCTATCCGTTCTTTTTCTTTAATTAACATAAAGAAATGCCATGATGCTTTCCGTACCCGTGTTAGGAAAAAGCATATCCCCTCTTGTGGTAGTAATGATGAGTATTCTCACAATCTATTCTTTTCAAAGTCATCGATGGGGGTATTCTCACACGCGTGCCATGGAGTCCATAACAAACTTGTTGAATCCCGGCGGCAGAAGCACCGCATTGCCGCTCTTCTAAGCAGCGTGCGACATGGAGGTGTAGTTGAGTCAATGATGCGGCCGGAGCTACGAATCAAAGCAGACAAGTCGATATCAACCACACGCCAGAACCCAACGTCAAAGTCAAGTTCATCCCGCAACTGCAATGGCTGCGGGATCAATTTGAATGATGCAACAGCACTCCTCAGCTCCATATCCGTGAAAGCCAAGCAACGCTGTTTGAAGTCGCCCATGTCTCGGCGCGGGCCATAAGCCACCAGCCACTGAGAGACCAACTCGAGAGATTCCTCCACCGCCTCCAATTTTTTCTCGGCCCTTGCTGCGGCCGAGATCTCGGTGTCCTCCTCTTCATATGAAGGCTCCATGGCACAACTTCGCGTACCTCCGGGTCGAACCCCCTGCAAGTGTACAGATCTGGTAGGGTTCAAGAAGAGCAATAACTGATATATTCCATGTATGGATCTTGTTATTTAAATTTTTACTCTGTAAATGAGAGTGGGTGAATACTGAAGTACTACTCGATATGTACCTTGTTCAAGCTACTTCGAGCGGTAGTGAGGCTTCAGATGGGGGCTCAGCCGACTGGGAGCACCATGCTATGAAGCGGCGGCACATCCAGCCATTCTTTGAACGACGGGAGGGACAAGCAGGGCCGCGTTGCGGGGTAGTCTGGAGTCTCTGGAGTCTGGACTGCTAGCTTTCCCAGCGAACTTGGAGGAGGGAGCGTCTAAACGGAATCCAGTCCATTACGTACTAGAGCTCCTAACTGTTGAAAATAGTGCAATAGTTTCAGTATAAACATGAGCATAGAAAACACATACATGATCATGCTTGGATTATGCAACAAAAGATCACATAACAGCCACTCTATACAGTTCAGTTCAGATTTGGAGTACAGAGGTATCATCATGTGGAAAAGCAACTGGACTAGTAAATCAAGTAATTGAAGTAAAGAACTCTCAGATTTCTTAACTAGTCGGCCCCAAAAACATCAACTTTGCTCCCTGACTAGTAACATGTATAAAGCTTCATAGATCAAGTAAATCAGAAATCTGTCACCTAGTTGTCTCCTACTAAAAAGTCTTTGGCATAACAGCAAGTATATAAACTGATGATTGCTATCACTCGTGAAACAACAACAGGTAGGAATAATTCAGATAGCAGTAAACAAAGCAATGCAGTTCTGCAGTGATATCAGGTAGTAACACAACTGCAGACAGTAATTATTCCACTTCGATACTCACAGGACAAAGACAACTGATGGAGACAACCAGAATAATCTCTTATTACTGATCTCAGCTCATCTAATCATCATTGAGTTGCTAATCTAGATCATAAAGCATAATCCAAAGGGAACAGCAGAAATGTGCGCAGTACTTACAAACTGAAGCGCTCAAAACGTTCCGAGATGAGAATCAGGCACGGCTCGTCAGCCGCTGTCCCAGAAATCCTAGGCGCCGCCGTTGCCGACGGTGAGCAAGACGAAGATACAAGACCTCTCCACACAGGTCCACCTGACCGTGTGGGCGAGCCTCCACGATGCAGCGCCAAGCACCTCCACAGCAACTCCGGTTCCTCAGCAGTGCACACAAGAAGAACACAGGAGTCGCACCAGAGAGAATAAGAGAGGGATTTCTCACTGAACTCGTCTCCAGCAGTGAGGAGGAGAGGAGCTAGATATAGGGAAAGAGAAGAACTGAACCCTCGTGCGAGCCGGGTCAGACTGCTCATCGCAGCCGTTCCGCGCATCTCGCCCTCGATCTGAGCGTCCCAGCTTCTCTCCCGAGTCCACGCATGCGCCGCAGCCGCTCCACGAGCTCGACCCAGTCACCCGGGAAGCTCGGGCAGGCAGTTGCGCCGCCGCCTCCGTTGGAGCAAGGAGCGGCTCCTCTGTTCAGCAGCTGCTGGACAGGGATGAGGCCATCGGCACCTCATCCACAACTCAAGTGGGCTGGGCCAGGCACAAGTCCATTTGGTCCAGCTGGCCCAACCTTGAATTTCTTAAACGCTCAACAATCCCCACCAAATTCAATGTTGGTGCTTAATTGGTTTAATATACAAGATTTGAGTAATAAGTACCTTGCGGGTTTGAACAAATTACCTAGTTACACAGACTTCTACTCTCACAGACAGAGGAGGACATTGCCTTGATCCTCTGGCTTGGTGTGAAAATTTTCATCTGTATAACACCTTGTACTAGGCTGCTTAGTTTTAGCTCTCGGGTTGGACTTTATGGTCATGTCCAAGCATCTTTTATTCATAAATGTCACACAAAGAGATGCCCAGTCTCTTTGAGATTGCGACCACACAATCACACTTATATAGGTGAGTTCTCATAGCAGTTCTGTAGGACAACTACTAATGCCATAAGGCATCGAACTCATTAAGAGTTTAACTCAACCTGGCCTACAGAAGAGCAATATGCAGCTCATGGGACTTTTAAGTGCTCTTTTGCTCACACAACTAGTTTTCCTAGAGCCTAGTTCACGGGATCTCCGATCTCCTAGGATAGGTTGCTGTCGGTGTGAGCCTTGTCAATGGGCAAAAGTCCCATCCCCTTTGATGCTGCTTGGATGACTATTTTAGCCAATCCTTTGGTAAAGGGATCTGCTAGATTCCCTTCAGAACGAATATAATCCACCGTGATTATACCCGTCTCAAGTGCATGCCGTAGCGATTTGAGTCGCCTTTTAATGTGCTTCGAAGACTTCATATTTTCTTTGCTACTCTTCACCTTAACCAGAACAGTTTGGTTATCACAGTAGGTGAGAACAGCCGGGACTGGTTTGTCCCCAACGGGAAGGTCAGAGAGGAGTTCTTGAATCCACTCTGCTTCTACCGCTGCTGAGTCAAGCGCTACTAACTCAGCCTCCATAGTGGAGCGTGTAAGAACGGTCTGTTTTGAAGACCTCCACGACACAGCCCCACCAGCTAAAGTGAATATAAATCCACTTGTAGCCTTCATTTCATCAGAATCACTGATCCAGTTTGAGTCGCTGTATCCTTCTATGACTGCTGGATGACCTGAGTAACATATTCCCAGATTCTTGGTTCCTTTCAAAAATTTAAGTACTCTTTCAAGTGCTATCCAGTGGTCACTACCCGGATTAGAGGTGTAGCGACTTAACCGACATACTGCATAAGAGATGTCCGGTCTCGTAGCACTAGCTAAGTACATAAGAGAACCTATAATCTGGGAATATCTCAATTGATCTTTTCCATGACCCAAATTTTTCTTTAATCTAGTATTAGGGTCATAGGGTGTGGCAGCAGGCTTACAGTCCGTCATATTAAAACGTGTAAGCATTTTGTCCACATAATGGGATTGAGTCAATGATATCCCATTCTCCCCTCTCAAGCTCTTGATGTTCAGAATCACATCTGCTTCTCCCAAATCCTTCATATCGAAGCTTTTGGAAAGAAAAGACTTTGTTTGATTAATCAAGTCCAAGTCTGTCCCGAACAGTAATATGTCATCCACATACAGGCATAGGATGACACCTCGCCCTGCATTAAAGCGATAATACACACATTTATCAGCTTCGTTAACACAAAAGCCGACCGAAGTAAGTGTAGTATCAAACTTTTCATGCCACTGTTTCGGGGCTTGTTTAAGGCCATATAAGGACTTGATCAATCTACACACTTTATTCTCATGTCCTTTTACCACAAATCCCTCTGGTTGCTGCATATATATCTCCTCATCAAGCTCTCCATTTAGAAAAGCTGTTTTAACATCCATTTGATGTATAAGGAGTTTGTGTGCAGCTGCCAGCGCTATAAGCGTACGGATAGTGGGTAATCTGGCAACAGGAGAATAAGTGTCAAAGTAGTCTTCTCCCTCCTTTTGCGTAAAACCCTTAGCCACCAATCGGGCCTTGTACTTTTCTATAGTACCATCGGGTCTACGCTTTCTCTTAAATATCCATTTGCATCCCACTGGCTTGCAGCCGCCTGGAAGTTCAGCTAGCTCCCAGGTTCCGTTAGTGATAATGGAATCCATTTCACTACGAACCGCTTCTTTCCAGTATTCTGCCTCAAGGGAAGCATATGCCTCAGAAATATTTCGTGGTTCTTCATCCACGACATATGTAACAAAATCATCACCCAGAGATTTTTCAACTCTTTGTCTCTTGCTCCTCCTTGGTTCCAGTTCAGGAATTGTTTCATCCTGCTGAGGAGCAGGACCTCTAGTTGATGTCTCAGGTGGATCATATTCCTTCACTCTCATAGGGAAGATGTGCTCAAAAAAGGTTGCATCACGAGATTCTTGTATTGTGTTAACAGCAATATCTGACACCTCGGAATGAACCACTAGAAATCTATAAGCTGTGCTATGAAATGCATAACCAAGAAAAACACAATCTACAGTCTTTGGTCCAAGTTTCCTCTTCTTCGGCGGAGGGACATGTACTTTAGCAAGACAGCCCCATGTACGAAGATGAGACAGGTTAGGCTTTCTCCCTTTCCATCCCTCATAGGGTGTAGCAACCCTATTTAGGACATAATTAACAGTGAGGACAGCCTCACCCCACCATGAGTAAGCCATACCAGAACTTTGTAAAAGAGCATTAGCCAAGTCACAAATTGTTCTGTTCTTTCTTTCGGCTACTCCATTGGATTGGGGTGAGTATGGTGGCGTGTACTCATGTACTATGCCATTTTCCTCACAATATTCAGAGAAGTCTCTAGGAATATATTCCCCACCTCTATCAGACCTAAGTCTCTTAATTGTCTTTCCTAATTGGTTTTCAACTTCAGCCTTATAAATTTTAAAGTATTCTAATGCTTCATCTTTAGTTCTGAGAAGGTAAATGTAGCAGAACCTAGTAGCATCATCTATAAGAGTAAAGAAATATTTTTTACCTCCCTTGGTTATAATTCCATTCATCTCACACAAGTCAGAATGGACCAGCTCAAGGGGTGAGGTGCTTCTCCCCTCAACCGTGTGAAATGGTTTACGGGGCTGCTTAGCTTGCACACACACCTCACATTTATTTTCTCTATCAAAGTTGTATGTGGGAATTAAATCCATTTTGCTCATTCGAACTATTGCATCTCTATTAACATGACAAAGGCGTGAATGCCACAAATCAATGTTATTATTTGAATATGAAGAATAGAAAATGCTTGCAGAAGTATCAAGAACAGAAAGGCGAAACATGCCTCCGCAATCATAACCCTTTCCTACAAATGAACCATATTTGGTTAACACTACTTTATTTGACTCGAAGACTAACTTTATTCCTTGACGACACAGCATCGACCCGCTGAGCAGATTGCGAGTCATTGCCGGCACGAACAGCACGTCCTTCAGAACAAGATTCTTGCCGGAAGTTAACTTCAAGCTCACTTGTCCCATGCCACGTACTGCTGCAGCCATTCCGTTTCCCATTAGTACGGATCCACCTGCTGCAGTCTGCAAGGATGAAAAGCATTTATGATCAGCACAGATGTGTCTAGTAGCACCAGTATCTATCCACCAATCAAATGATGAATCTGCCATAAAGGCCAATGGTACATACCCATTTGCAGCAGCGCCTGAACCATTGCTGGTCTGTGCAACAGCCACATGCACTTGAGCATTAGCTCCCTTCTGCCGATCAGGTGAGGGACCCCTCCCCTTACGGTTCCGGCATCTGTTTGCCTTGTGGTCTTTCTCACCACAAACAAAGCAGATGATAGGATCCTTCTTCTTCTTGAATGTATTGTTCTTCGGTCCAGTAGGTCCAGGCACCTTCTTTTCCTTTTCCTTTTCCTTCTTCACATTCTTCCCATGCTGGTTCTTGTAATCGACAATATTTGCTTGAGCATTGGCTGCCTTCACCCCACCAAAACCAGCCTTGGACTTCTCCTCAACATTTATTGCAGCAATGAGCTCGGTGAGAGTCAATCGCTGCTTTAAGTGTCGACGTGCAGTGACAAAGTCACGCCAAGAAGTGGGCAGTTTGGCGAGAATGGCATTAACCTGAAAAGCTTCAGGGAGAACACACCCAAACTGAGCTATGTCTCGCACGATCATTTGCAGCTCATGGATTTGCTCCACAATTGATCGGCCTTCTCCCATACGAAAATTCAGGTAGCTTGCCACCAAAAAGGACTCATTGCCATTGTCACTTTCAGCATATTTGTCATTCAGATCAGTCCACACCATCCTTGCCTCGGCGCTGTCCACATAGTTATCAAAGAACTTGGGTGCTATGACAGCCAAGAGACGTGCAAGGGCTGAGCCATTTGCCTTCTCCCAACGGGTCCTAAGCGCAGTCAGCCGCGCTTTCTCGACCTCGTCTTGCACGTCATCTCCAGGCACCACGGGCGGCTCTTCGGTGAGGACCCAGAATAATCCGAGCTCCATCAGCCATAGCTTCGTCCGGGCCTGCCAGCGTTTGAAGCTGGTGCCATCAAAAGGTTCAGGTTTGATAGCGTCCGAGTTAGGCATGTGTGGAACTGAACTGGAACCAGCCATAATAGGATTTCTGGATTGTTGAAAATAGTGCAATAGTTTCAGTATAAACATGAGCAGAGAAAACACATACATGATCATGCTTGGATTATGCAACAAAAGATCACATAACAGCCACTCTATACAGTTCAGTTCAGATTTGGAGTACAGAGGTATCATCATGTGGAAAAGCAACTGGACTAGTAAAACAAGTAATTGAAGTAAAGAACTCTCAGATTTCTTAACTAGTCGGCCCCAAAAACATGAACTTTGCTCCCTGACTAGTAACAAGTATAAAGCTTCATAGATCAAGTAAATCAGAAATCTGTCACCTAGTTGTCTCCTACTAAAAAGTCTTTGGCATAACAGCAAGTATACAAACTGATGATTGCTATCACTCGTGTAGGAATAATTCAGATAGCAGTAAACAAAGCAATGCAGTTCTGCAGTGATATCAGGTAGTAACACAAAACTGCAGACAGTAATTATTCCACTTCGATACTCACAGGACAAAGACAACTGATGGAGACAACCAGAGTAATCTCTAATTACTGATCTCAGCTCATCTAATCATCATTGAGTTACTAATCCAGATCATAAAGCATAATCCAAAGGGAACAGCAGAGATGTGCGCAATACTTACAAACTGAAGCGCGCAAACCGTTCCGAGATGAGGGTCAGGCACGGCTCGTCGGCCGCTGTCCCAGAAATCCTAGGCGCCGCCGTTGCCGACGGTGAGGAAGACGGAGATACAAGACCTCTCCACACAGGTCCACCTGACCGTGTGGGCGAGCCTCCACGATGCAGCGCCAAGCACCTCCACAGCAACTCCGGTTCCTCAGCAGTGCACACAAGAAGAACACAGGAGTCGCACCAGAGAGAATAAGAGAGGGATTTCTCACTGAACTCGTGTCCAGCAGTGAGGAGGAGAGGAGCTAGATATAGGGAAAGAGAAGAACTGAACCCTCGTGCGAGCCGGGTCAGACTGCTCATCGCAGCCGTTCCGCGCATCTCGCCCTCGATCTGAGCGTCCCAGCTTCTCTCCCGAGTCCACGCATGCGCCGCAGCCGCTCCACGAGCTCGACCCAGTCACCCGGGAAGCTCGGGCAGGCAGTTGCGCCGCCGCCTCCGTTGGAGCAAGGAGCGGCTCCTCTGTTCAGCAGCTGCTGGACAGGGATGAGGCCATCGGCACCTCATCCACAACTCAAGTGGGCTGGGCCAGGCACAAGTCCATTTGGTCCAGCTGGCCCAACCTTGAATTTCTTAAACGCTCAACACTAACTTGCTTTTCCCTGGCTTCCGCGGGAGGGGGGGGGGGGGGGGGCGCAGATGTTTTAGGAAACAGTATACTCATTTCAGTATCTAAATTAATTGTTTTGGACATTGACACGATTTTGAAAACATATTTTTTTCTAATATTTTTAGTATAAATATTTATAATAATAGTTAAAATATATTTTTATAAAATCATATTTCAATACGAAAGTCATTTTCATTTTTTAAAACTTAACACATAATTTTTCAAAAATTGTGACTTAAAACAACCTAAAAAAAAGGGACTTCATTCTCCCTAAAAACAACCTAAACAAGGACTGTGATATGCTTTGTTTTTATAAGTCTCTGTGGCTGGCTGGTCTCCCTCAAGAGGGAATGGTACCTGCAGTCTCCCTCAATCTGTAAGTATACATCCTCTAGGGACTTCATTCCAATCCCATACGTCCTTGTTTTGTTTACCGCGCCATCCCTCTTTGCACTACCAGTGGCGGACCACACACAAAATTTTAGCTGGGGCAGACATGTTAGACAATTATTTTTAATTTTCTAGCCTCTAAACCTCGAAAATAGACCAATTCCGATCGATTCGAACAAGATTGATTAGGCATTAGCAGGGGCTGCAGGCCGGCCATTGCCGTTCTAAAGTTGAAGTGTAGCACTAATGTGCCTTACAATCGTCTAGATTAGAAAGCATTTGGCCTGTGGCCCATGGAACCCTTAGCCAGAAAGCCATGGATTAAATCTCAGCTTGTGAAGGAGGGACCACAGGCTGCCCAGATACAGAAGCAAAGAGTGTTATTAGTTCTCGCCACTCGTAGCTGGGGCAGCCGCCCCACTCTGCCGTATGGGGCGGTCCGCCCCCACTTTGGTTCCTGCTGTTCGGTTAACAGTGGTATCGTAACCAAAGAATAAAGCACCCTGCCATCTCCAGGGCACCCAAGCAACTTTGGTCCCAATCGAATTCCATTTCCACATCTGCACGCATCCTCTAGTTACTTTATTGCCCTGCATTACCACTTTATCATTGCCACAAAAGCCACGCCATCCTCCTGGCACTGCTGGAAATCGCAAGTTTCTAGCCCAATAGAATTCCATTCTTAGTTATACACAAGCAACCTCCCGGAACCTTTTATTCTTGTGTCGTGTGTGTGTGTCTGTATGCCCCTTCTTTTTTTTCTTGCCGCAAAGCCATGCCATCCTCCTTGCACAACTAGGAATCGAAAGTTTCCCCGCAGTAAGGAATATGTGATAAAAGGATGGTGATAATGTGGTCCCAATGTCAACTTTTTCTTTGGCACAAACTAAACTAGGCATGCTGTCATCTTTTATTGAATTAGTAGGGAAAGGAATCTGCTACATTGGTCATAGTTTAAAAAAACTGATTTAAAACAAAACTAGATGTACACTATATTTCTAGGCTGAAAGAGTATATTCAATTGCCAGCACCAACAAGCAGAGGGACGCCACCGGCCTCGACCGCTTGGGGTGGCTGCCCAACAGAGTTGGAAGTCGCCAAGAAGGTTACTCTCTTCAGTATCAAAGTTTTAATTGTTTTGAATGTAATTTTAAAAATATAACTTTGACTTATTTTTTTGTTATAAAATATTATAGATAATAGTTAAAATGTATTTTTATGAAATCGTATTTCAATATGAATCTACTCATGTCATTTTCATATTTTTAAACTTAACACATACTCTTTCCGTCTCCAAAAAGTGTCGCTTTTGACTTTTATATATCACGTTTGACCGTTCGTCTTATTCAACTTTTAATGCAAATATTTATTATTTTTTATATCTTGTTTGAAAATTGAAGATGCTTTAATCATGACATATTTGTTTTGATATTTATATGAAAAATTTGAATAAGACGAGCAGTCCAACATGAGGTCTAAAAGTAAAAAACAACACTCTTCTAGGGACGGAGGAGTAGCTTTTTTTAAAAAAAAATTGACTTGAAACAACCTAAAAAACTAGAAATTTAGAGGGAGTACGTCAGTATACCCAGGGATACACCATCCGAGAAATTAATGCTGCCTTCCCCCAATACCAAACTGATTCCCTGCGGCGGCAAGACATCTGTTCCTTGCGTGATCCTGCTACCAACCGGAACCATAGATGCTTGGAGTAGTGTAAGAGCAAGGCTAATGGATGCGCCTGCTCGTCGGCGCAAAACGCACCATATCAGCTCGGTACCGCAGCATGTGTCGTACAATGAATCGGCTGTTGCTCTGCTGAAACTTTATTAAAAGCAATGGGACCCACGACACAGGAAAGAAAAGCAACAAAGCGCCAGCGGAGAGCGGGCAAACGCCGAATCGCTCACATGGAGAATCTTTGGCCTCTTCTCTCCTCCACCTCAGCGCGTGCAGTGACGAGGCGGGCATTTCGCCCGTCATTATACTTTGCTCGGCCTAGAGTAATGTGCACTGCCCCTTGAGGCACGCATACATGTTTGGAGAAGTGTAAAAATTTTATGTGTTAAGTTTAAAAAGATGAAAATAATATGAGTAGATTCGTATTAAAAAAATTTGTTCCTTGCGTGATCCAGCTACTTACTATATGAGCTTTGGGTTCACCGGAACCATACATGCTTGGAGAAGTGTAAAAGGTAGAAAAGGCCTAGAGTAATGTGCACTGCTCCTTGAGGCACGCATGAAAACTAATAAGAGCTAAAGGCGGGAGAGTGTGTGTGTTTGTGAGGGTATCTACCCTCATCCATTAATATAATGGCACACTGCTTTCCTGCGTGTTTCAGAAAGGAAAGTGTTAATTTCACAATACCACACATATTTGGTCGCTTGTTTCAGAAACCACAACCAATTCCTGTTATTCATTTGAAATTGGTTTTAAATGTTAAGGGGACCAAAGGTCTTGTAAAATTAACCCTGTCCAACATTCATTGAAACAAGGAATTCCTGTGATATGCTTTGTTTTTGTATTTTTAGATAAAGAGAAGTTCTCTTTCATAATGCAAATGAAAGTGTCCCGACCTCTACATCGTGTGATGTATTTGGTCAGTTCATTATTACAAACCATCACTATGTGTAGACTCTGTCTACAACATAAGACACACACCAAAGCGCCAAACAAATGGCGACAAGCAAATAAGCCTAACATGAGGCGGAAATATAACAAAACGTTCATCAATTGCATAACCTATTGCTAAACTTCCACCCATATTTGGCGAAGATCTCCATCGTTACGGTCTCCAAGAGGCGGCATGCATGCTTTGTTTTTGTATATATGGCAACACCCTTACTTTTACATATTTGCTTTGAGGCGATATCTATCCGTTCTTTTCTTTAATTAACATAAAGAAATGCCATGATGCTTTCCGTACCCGTGTTAGGAAAAAGCATATCCCTGCTTGTGGTAGTAATGATGAGTATTCTCACAATCTATTCTTTCAAAGTCATAGGTGGGGTAGCCTAATATATAGTTACTTTCGGCAAGACCTAAATGCTTTGCATTGCCAGTGTCCATATCTATCTATCACACGAGAAAGGAACACATACTTTCAACTGGAGCCTTCAAAGGAAATCGGCAGCTCTATGCAACATCTATTGGCAGATGTTCCATTCTCAAATAAATCTCAATGGAAGTATAAGAGGTACTCTTTACCAAGCATGATCCAGTTGAACGGGACACAACAAATGACCACTGCACAATATATCTAAATTAATTGAATTGTTACGTAAATTTAGAAGTCCCTGTGGAAGCATGCATACATACGCTTCTTTCTTTTTGGGACAATACACTGCACAATATATTACTTTGTCTTTGATTTAGTCTTCGTCTAGGGGCTTCAACTCATGTCTCAAGTGCTATATTTCACAAGTCTGTATTCATCCACTCCACTAATTAGTCCTAGTTGAAGCTACTACAATGCATGTCCTAGTAGGGTCCCAACCAAAAGAGCATATATAGTTGCATATGAAAATGCAAAGTGTCATCCGATCAAGGAAGGTGGTCGGTCGTTGCTGACTGGATACCAAAACCCTCCCGCACGCCATCCGATCGATAAAATTCCCATTGCTTCAGATGCATATGCATCCCGCAGTGCATAACTTTTCTATATTTTAGTAGCTAGTAGCTACGTAGTACGTCTTGCTTTACGTAATGTAGTAGGTGCATTAATGAAGGTAATGAATACACTAGTGCAGTACGCCGTCTTCCCTTGCTCATTAAGAGCTTAACGCTCTGCAAAATTGGCCTCCATTGGTAGTTTCTCCTCCATTAAGAAAAACCAAAAACCTTGACACACCAACACATAACCGCACTAGTTTCCTCTCATCTTGACGGGAGACTGCGCTGGAGTGAGGCGAGACCATGGACCTCATCGTCGGCGCCTCAAACGATGCCGTCCAATCTCTGGTGAACAAGCTCGGGAGCCTCCTGGCCCAAGAGTATGCCCTGATCGGCGGCGTCAGCGACGACATCCAGTACATCAACGACGAGCTGGCCAGCATGCAGGCCTTCCTCAACAGGCTCAAGCGAGAGCCTGGATCAGGCGGCCGCAACGAGCAGCGGCAGGATTGGATGAAGCAGGTCCGGGAGGTGGCCTACGACATCGAGGACTGCATCGACAACGTTGGTCACCGCCTCCGTGGCGAGCCCCGCGGGAGTGGCTGGCTGGTCTCCCTCAAGAGGGCGTGGTACCTGCTAGCCACGCTGTATGCGCGCCACTGCATCGCCACCGAGATCGGCAACCTCAAGGCCCGGGCGCAGCACGTCAGCGAGCGGCGCACCCGGTATGGGGTGGAGAACCCTGCAGAAGTAGACGACGGCTCAGACGCGGCGAATGCTTTGAGAGACCGACCTGCGCCTCCTCCCCAGCTCATCGGCACCATGGAACCTGTGGGCATCGAGGATGCCGTGAAGGAACTCGAGCCATGGTTCACTGTGGCCAGCTCCCAGCAGGACGCCCAGCATCAGACGAGGTTCCTTGCAATTGTTGGGTTTGGTGGCCTTGGCAAAACTACCCTTGCCATGGCTCTGTACCGAAAATTTGGAGATGAGTTCGATTGCAGAGCAATCGTACTTGCATCGCAGAAGTTCCATCTCCGGAGGGTTCTGCGAAGCCTTGTAACCAAGTTCCATAAGCAGCAGTCTGGTGCTTCCAAGAATGACCTCGACGGTATTGAGGAATGGGGAGAAGAAATGCTAAAAAAGAAGCTCGCTGATCAACTAAAAGAGAAGAGGTACTGCATAGTTTTGAATCAGCTGATTCATGTTTGATCTTTGTTTATAAACTCGACTATAAATCCCTGCGCATGCACGGGCTAGCAATCATGGAATAAGTATACAACATATAAGGGAAAACTATACTTATTTTTAATTGATAAAAAATTTCAAAATTAACCTTAAATAGATACACACATCCTGTCGTTGCAAACAACTATATATATCTGTACGTTTTCCCTGAAGTGGTAGATATATAGGTAGTAATAATTGAAAGAACAGGGGGTTATGTCTTCTTCATATTTCATCATTTCACATCACCAAATATGAATAATTCACATTTTCTCTTATGCTTCTATGTCCCTTTATGCATGGATGCTCGCGTCTCCTTGCCGATAGCAGGATCTAAATCTAGTAATATCTGGGTTGTCCTGAGCTATCACTGTCTGAACTTTTTTAAGTATCTTGATTATTTATTGTATTTATTTACTACTACTATTGATGCCGATTTGATATCCCCTGATATTACTTCAATCCATCAATGTAAGGTCCTTTCCTTTCATTTGATAATGAGCATGAATATTCACATTTCACTGTTGTGTAGAGACAAATAAATTGTAAACTATGACTGGCAACGGAGTTTAAAAACCACAAACAACAAAGATGTAGTCATATCCATGTATTAAAGCACAACTATCATAGGAAATTTTATTTTGTAGTTATCCTAGATTGATGAATCTACTTTGATGTTCTTTGGTTCGTTTGAAAAAAAAAATAGAAATCTCTAAATTTTTTGTTTACAGATAAATGTAGCAAAGGGTAATGGTATATAGTTCATGTGTGATTGTATATTTTTTTTTATGAACGTACCTGTCTATCCGATCAAGATCAACACACTACACACCATCTTTTGTTAAACTCTAGCCCAAGTCACTTCACCGGCTTTGCATCTGCCACCATGGCAGGGTGCATCAATTGCCACAGCACCTCGACATCAACTGAAAAAATTTTTTACTCATCTCAACAATATATACGTGCAATTAAAATGTTTGTCCATGCAAATCTTGGCAAGCTGGATGTTTTATTGCTTTTTGTGGTAATTTGTAGGATTTTCTTAGGATTAATGTGAAGGCTCCAAATTAAAGGAGCTAGCCTCCAGTTAGTAAATATATGATATGATGCACATCTCTTTAACAACTTTCTTCAACAGTTTATTGCAAGTGGCCAAATGTTTCTAGTATATTTGTCTAAGTATAAATAATAACTTTGCCTCAAAAAAGTATAGATAATAACTGTGTGTAATGAGTTTTTAAAAATTAAGTTGTTGGTAAAACTGTAAGGAAAGACACTGTATTGAACTAACTGTCCGCCATTAGGAGAGAAACTGAATATGAGGACTAGAACTGTAGCCAGCTCCTTGAAAACTTTAGGGAAAGATGACTTGTCTTTTACTGATTGTAACTGTTATACATTACTACGTTCTAACCAGTGCTTGTAATAGGTACCTTATCTTAATAGATGACATATGGTCCGTATCAGCATGGGAAAATTTAAAGGATTCTCTGCCAGAAAATAAGAAAGGCGGTACTGTAGTGTTGACAACAAGGTTCAAGTCCGTGTCTGAAGCCTGCCGCCGTCACAATGGCTATGTCTACGAGCACAAGCCACTTTCTGAAGAAAGTTCCAACAAATTGTTCTATGCTACAATATCAAGTGCTTCTCATGATCCGTGTATAATTACCAGACCCGTTAACAAGCTGGTGATCATCATGAAGATTTGTGGAGGTCTGCCCTTAGCAGTACTTGTAGTAGCAGGTCTAATGGCTAGTAAACTTAAGTCTGAGCCCAACTCAAAGTTGGATGCCCTGTTGGAAAAGCTAAACCAAGAATTAAGTGCAGTTCTGGGAAATAATCTCACCACAGAGGGAGTGACACAAATACTAAACTACTGCTACAAGAATTTGCCACCTGACTTGAAGACCTGCTTATTCTACATGAGTATGTTCCCAAGGGTAGCTTGATTAGCAGAAAGCGCCTGATCAGAAGATGGATAAATGAAGGACTAATCACCGAAAAACATGGGAGGACTGTCGAGGAAATCGCTGAGGACTGCTTCAATGAACTCATCAGCAGGAACCTAATCCGGGTGGTCAACAACAGCAGCAATGGAAAGGTGAAGAGCTGCCTGGTTCACGACATGGTTCTCGAGTACATCGTTGCCAAGTCAAGTGACGAGAATTTTATCACCGTGGTTGGTGGCCACTGGCAGACACCATTTCCAAGCTACAAGGTGCGCCGGC
Source organism: Eragrostis nindensis (assembly GCA_012490785.1). Classification (NCBI taxonomy): domain Eukaryota; kingdom Viridiplantae; phylum Streptophyta; class Magnoliopsida; order Poales; family Poaceae; genus Eragrostis; species Eragrostis nindensis. The sequence continues at coordinate 43,093 of JAAXCT010001201.1, read as the reverse complement.
TGTCCATCCACAGAAGTGACCAACAAGAGAAAGAAATGGTAGAGAGGATGAAATTGTCACATGTGCGATCCTTGACAGCGTTGGAGAGTTTCAGGGCTCTTCACTCTACGATGCACAAGCTTCAAATACTGCAGGTCCTGGATCTTGAAGGTTGCAAGGACTTATCCTTGAATCAGCTCAAGAAAATATGCAATTTGCACCAGTTGAAGTACCTTAGTCTGCGCCAGACGGGCATCGAGGAAGTTCCCAACAACATAGGCAGACTGGAATATCTGGAGGTATTTGACATAAGGGACACCAACGTCAGAAAGCTACCTGCATCAGTCGAAAGGCTTCAGCGAATGACCCATCTACTCACTGGTAATAAGAGAAAGCGAAGAGCTCTGAAATTGACAGAAGGAATCACAAAGATTACAGCTCTGCAGACTCTGTCCGGAGTTGAGATCCATGGAAGCTCTGGTGGTGCAGCCAATAGAAGACCCAACGTCGGGAAAACTACCAGTGCACAGGCGGCAAATACTAACTTGGCTAAAGAACAACGCTCATTTGCACACTTGGAGAACCTCACCAATCTGAAGAAGCTCACCATTTACAGACTCGTATGCTTCAACGATAGTGACAACGAGTTGCTGCTGTCTGCAATTGAGCATCTGAGCAGTTGCTCCCTTAAGTTCTTTTCCATCGACGATAATTTCTGTGGCTTCCTTGACAGATCACTCAATGCTTCAGAAGCACCGCCAGAGCACCTGCAGACCCTTGGGTTGTGCGGTAAATTGTCGCAGGTGCCCAAGTGGATCGACAGTCTTCACAGCCTTGAGAAGCTAACCCTTTCCTTAACCTCACTCACGACGAGCACCTTGGTGGTCCTTGGTAAGTTGCCCGAGTTGTTCTCTGTCACTTTTACTCTGGACTCAGAACAAAACACAACAAGTGCTCTCAAGATTCTGCATAAGAATGCAATGGAGTCAGAAGGAAGCATCTTTGTGCCTGCTGGAGGATTCAAAAAGCTTAAACTTGTACGCTTCATGGCGCCAGTGCTGCCACCTCTGAGCTTCCTGGAAGGGGCAATGTCAGAGCTTCAGAGGCTCGAGCTGAGGTTTGTAACGACAGAGGGTCTCTATGGCTTGGAAAATCCCATCAATCTCCGGCAGGTGGTCCTAACAGTCAGCAGTCAGGTGCTTGAAGGTGCGAAGGCGAAAGTGTCACAGATCAAAGAATTGGCAAGAATGATTCCGAATGAGCCTAGGGTGGTTGTTGAAGAATATAACGAAGCTTTGTAAGAAGAAAAAAGGGTACATCCGTACGTGTGGAAGCCAAGTGCACACTTCAGTGTTATAAATGACTCTACTTTATAATATGTTATTATGCTCAGTTCAAGAAAAATAATATGTTATTATGTGTTCATTGTAGTGTTGTATGTTCGTTACTAGCCACGCCCCAGCCTATTTGGCCATGTAATTGTTGTATCTTATTTGCATTCTCTATGCAACACTCTTGTGCGTATCGTATTATATAATAAAACTACTCCACCCTTTGTGGGATTTTAGGTTTCTATATAAGCGGTTACATGTAAGTCGGGTTGTTTATGATTGCAAGTTGGTTATATGAACATTTAAATTCCAAATGATATGTCACTATGCTTTACATAAACATGGATGAAAATTAATAAACTTTCTAAAGTTTCTGGATCCCAGTTACATAGCTGGAACCTTTCCAATAGACCCTAGTGTTATTTTATTCATAATATTATCTTAAGAATTTATTTCTCCATTTAAATGGGAAATATATTTGCGAAAATAATCAGAAACTTCATTACGTCAGACATTTGCTTCGCAGTTGGCATCAGGAGCACAATGGGGGCAATTCTCGATAGCACACGCGCCATTAAGCACACCAGCGAGAAACTAATCACATGCAGTGTAGTGAAGAGAGTAGAATTCGAGGGTTCGAAAGTTACCCCGGCGGCGCGGAGCAGGGGACCAGGCCACCAGGGCCCGGCGGCGCGCATGAGTGATGAGAGCACTGCTCACGACTCAAACGGAGGAGGGCCGACGGCGGCGGTCGGGCAGAACGACCCGGTCACCTGATCTTGCCCGGCCTCGTCGGAGAGACCCAAAACGAGGCAGAATGACCGGGAGGGAAGCCCATGGCGGCGGTTGCCGGAGCGGCAAGCACGGCGGAGGGTCGTGAGGGTAGCCTCGGGAAACAGCTTACGACAGGTTACAGCCGTCCATCGTATGATGACTGAGATCCGTATTCCCGAAGCGAAAACGTTCCATACCTGTCTCTGCCACGAGAAAGCGGGTTTTGCTTCTTCCGGAGAGCCGGAGAGCAGGGAGGGGGAGCTGGAGGGCGGCAACTCGGGTCTCTATGCCGAGATGCTATCTCCACGGCCGCTGTCGCCGCCTCCTCCCCAAGCTCCTGCCTTTCTCCGCCTCCACCTCCGCACCCGGCTTCTCCAATGCCGCCTCCCCCGACCCCGCCGCGCTCGCCCCGGACGACGCCATCGCCATGCTCCCCGCCCTCGCGGACTCGATCCGCGGGCTCCGCGGCCGCGCTCGCCCTCTTCCGCCGTCCTCTCCGCCCGAGCGGACATGCCCCGCCTCATGCGGCTCTACGCCGCGGCCACCACTACCTTCGTGGCGCGCGGGAACCTGCCATGGTGCACGAGGCGATGCGCACGATGGTGGCCGCCTTCGCGGAGGCCGGGCCCGGGCGGCTGCAGGAGACGGCCGACATGGTGCTGGAGATGCGGAGCCACGGCCTCCCGCTCTGCGTCGAGACGGCCAACTGGTGCTCCGCGTCGAGACGGCCAACTGGTGCTCCGCGTCGGGCTGTCCCGCTCGCGCGCAGGGTGTTCGACGGAATGGCGGCTCGGGGGTGGCGACGGGGAGGTGCGCCCCGACGCGCGCAGCTTCCGGGCGCTGGTCCTCGGGTGCTGCCGCGATGGGCCCGTCGAGGAGGTTGACGCCTTGCTCTCGGTGATGTGGGCGCAGGGGTTCTGTGTTGACAACGCGACGTGCACGGTCGTCGTGCGCGCGTTCTGCCGGCAGGGGCGGTTCAGGGACGTGGCCGAGCTGTTCCGGAGGATGTCGGGGATGTCGGGGACGTGTATCGATGGTCTGTGTAAAAGGGGCTATGTCAAGCATGCGTTCCACGTGCGGGAGGAGATGGTCAGGAAAGGGTTGAAGCTAATGTGTACACACACACGTCGTTGATCTATGGGCTCTGCAAGATTGGATGGACTGAGCGGGCGTTCAGGCTCGTATAAGCCGAATGTGCGTACGTACACTGTGATGATTGGAGGGTACTGCAAAGAGGGAAAGCTTGCTCGAGCTGAGATGCTGCTGGGACGGATGGTTGAGCAGGGGCTAGAGCCAAACAGAAACACATACACCTTGCTGATTGACGGGCACTGCAAAGTAGGCAGCTTTGGTCGTGCCTTTCAGCTGCTCAATAAGATGAAGCAGGAAGGTTTCCTGCCCAATATTTACACGTACAATGTCATTATCGGATGTTTTTTGCAAGAAAAGACGGATTCAAGAAGCTTACAAGGTGCTCCGGATGGCCACAACTCAGGGCCTGCATCTTGATAAGGTCACGTATACTATACTCATAACTGAACACTGCAAACAGGGACATGTAACATACGCTCTAGATTTGTTCAATCAGATGACAGAAAATGGTTGTCATCCTGATATAGGCACATATACCACCATCATTGCTATGTACTGCCAGCAGAGGCAAATGGAAGAAAGCCAGAAGCTCTGTTTGAAAATGTCTTGCGGCAGGCATAGTGCCAACCAAGCAAACTTACACATCAATGATTGCAGGATACTGTAAAATTGGATAATCACGCTCGGTGTTGAGGGTCTTTGAGAAGATGGTTCAACATGGATGCGCACCTGACTCTATAACTTATGGAGGACTAATAAGTGGGCTATTCAAGGAATCAAGGCTAGAGGAAGCAAGGGGATTGTACGAGGGCATGCTTGATAAACGGTTGGTGCCATGTGAAGTAACTCGTGTTACTTTAGCTTTTGAATACTGCAGGAGGCAGAAGATGGATATTGCTGTATCAATCTTGGAAAGATTGGATAGAAGGCAACGAACTCACACAGCAGGTGCACTAGTTAGAAAGTTGGATGCTGCTTGTCTCTTCCTTCAAAATGTCTTAGACAAGGACTATGCTGTTGACCATGTAACTTACACAGACTTCATGCTATAAAAAAAATAGATATGCCCTAGCTTCGGAAATATCTGAAAAGATCTCAAAGAGAACTTCTAGCTTTCAGAAAAAAGGATGATGCAGCCATTGCTTGATCAAGAGCAATCCCCAATACAGAGGAGCAATTTTAGTATAATCACTGTTCCTTTTTTGTGCTGCCAGGTTTGTCAAATGAAGGTAATTGGTATACTTATCTTATTTCGTGAACTCCTATATGGAGACCATAGACCAGTACTACTTTTTCAAAATTTTGCTCATACTTACTGACCTAATAATCTCCAGAATGAAAAAGTCCGGTCATCTAGTACTGGTCAAAAGTTTGCTCATACTCACTTTTCTTCAATGGATGGTGCGAACTGCTTGATGACAAAATGGAGTTTGCTTTTGCACAAACTTTGAGAGAAGAAAGAAGGTATGTTTTTTACGCAACAGGAAGCTGTGGTGATTTGACTTTCTAATAGGATCTCATTTTATTTCATCTTATGCCAATTGATCACATTTTCCCGTTTTGATGCTTATATTCCTGTAGGGTAACAAGTCTTTCTTAGTTACTGTGAGGATTATTCAATTTGCATGACCCATCTGTCTGTTGTACGAAGGATTGAAGGTTACTTCTCTACCAACTGTACCTTCTTATGTGTTTTCAGTGAACATGTTTGGTGATGAACTGCGTATGTTCGTTTGTGTATCTTGCATCTATACCTGTACGCTAACTTTGCTTAAGTCATGTTGATTGACACCATATGTGTCATCCTTTTTTCAAATATCTTAAGTTTTTGTTTGCCAGTAGCATCTTTATTAATAGTTGTCTTCATTGCTCCTGCCACTCTTACATCTTAACCTCTCTACAATTTTTCTTTGTTTAATTCTGGGATGGAGACTGTGAGTTGGTTTAGAAAACACATTGGATGGATCATTCTTTTGTTCTGCTGAAGTGTATGGCCTTTAATAAAGGTTTGCAATTTGCCTAGTTGGCCATGCAGCCCATGCCTAAGAAGCAATAAGACATAAATCAGAAATTTTCATTTGCAATATTTATGTAGTATGTATAAAGAATTACCAACTAAAACAAAATGCACTTCAGATCAAATGTAAATTCAAGAGTTCATAATATATACTGATCTGAACTAGACACATCTGCAGCCATTGAGCTCACATCATACATTATAAATGCAGTGCGTGTGGGAATGGGATGGATCCTTTTTGTTCACTAATGCCTAGTGCACAGTAATAATGATATTTCTGATGATGATAATTGCATTCGCTCGCAGATTCTGATGCGAGTTGATTTCTTCTAGCTGGATGTATGGCTGAAGCATATTAGCTTACATCAGGGTCATGCTGGACATGTCACACGATCGACAACTATCTGCAGCGTTTAACCTAGCTTTTCTGAACCTGTCAGCACCATCAGTGTTTCAGTCGGCTTACTGCTGCTTCGAGATTGTAATAAAAATACCGTTCTTGACGAAATGTTGCTGGCCTGTTAGTTTCTTCATTTCTCTATGTTTGTAGCATGTGGTACGTGCACGTAAGTTTGGAATATATATGAACGCTTGCGTGTGCTGCTGACATCATGAAGTTTGGAACATATAAGAATGTTGTGATACATTTCATTTCAAGGACTTGTGTAAGTGTGCTGCTCATCATGTCATTCTTGTTTGGAGGAATGTTTGGCACACGTTTTCTTTTCGCGGTTCAAGTACATGCATGCATGCATAATCGTGTATGGTATGAACAATGCGTTAGTACAATTTATACAGACTATGTTCCTCAATAGCAATGCAGAGCAACCCTGTGCGCACTGTCAAATATTACCGATGAAGTGGTACTGGTCCAGATGGATGACTGGATGTTGTTGCCAAAGATGTACTGAAACTGTCGTCGCTGCTCGAATAATCGAGGGAACGGCAAATATTTGGTTCGGGGAACAACGATCAATCAAGATATCGATCTAGGGCACACAGAGTTTTTATACTGGTTCGGGCCTCCCGAAGGATAATAACCCTACGTCCAGTGTATGTCGTGTTGAATATGGTGGTGCGTATGCTGTATGTTTCGATCTCCTCTCATCGGAGGGTTACATGTATATTTATAGTCCTAGTTACCGCCTCTAGGAGTCCTTGCCTTGTTCTACAAGACTTCCGATCTGTAGTAACAGATTCGGAGTCTATCTACAAGTTTCCTTTCGTGCGATACAAGTCTTCGGAAAATACCAAACTAAGTCTTCGGGAATATCTGAAAATATGGGTTACGACATAAGCCCCCGAACATGTCACTTGGCTGATTCGTCTTTGATACGAAGAGATCTTCATCTTCATGCGAACTTCTGACAAGGGATATGTTCTTTACTGAGCACACATACTTCAGATATTCTCATCTTCAATCCTTGAGTCATCGGAACAGTTCACCGAACCTAGTCTTCGGAACAACCGGAACCTAGTCTTCGGAACAACCGGACGCACAGGTCTTCGGAACATCTGACTGAATCGAGCCTTCGGAATAACTGTCTGATCCAGGTCTTCGGAACAACTGAACAAATCGGGTCTTCGGAATAACAGCAACCGCATTGAGTGATCGGAATAACCTTTCCTTCAAGTAACTTTATCAACGCCAGGTCTTTTAAGAGAACCGTCAATCTAGAGAGTTTGGAGGAAATATTAATCAACTCCCATCCTTATCTCTTTCTTTCGGTCCAGCCATGGCATTGATTCCGCTTCAGAGTTGAAAAGACTTTGACACGACCCTTCGATTCTTGTCCTTATTCTCCAAACTAGGCCCACCAAGGTATCCTCTGGATCCACCGCGTCGCCGCACGGTTCCCCAGAAAGAAACATAAAAAATCCACTTCGCACTTGACCTTTCGGTTTCCAAAAGGCCACCTTTTGGCTATAAATGATTAGGACGGCGGAGCCCCCAAGTATCACTTTCGCATCCACCATCCACCATGGGCAAGAAAAGACCCACCACTCACAATTCATGAAGTGGTTCGACGACGAGCTCGCCGGCGGGTCGGGATCCTCCTCCCGCGCATCCCGCTAGCGCTCCACCGCCGGTAGCTGCTGCTCCTCCTCCGCTCTCCGCGGAAGATTACGGGCTCCCTCCTCCGAGTCCCCCTCCAGATCCATCTCAGGTCGTAGACCTAGAGGCAGACACGGCGGGAGATGAAGAGTTCGCGCGCCGCCTCCACGTCGCCCTGAACAAGGGGCCACGCGGGATTCCAGCGGACGCCAAACCCATCTTCCTCGACAACTCCGACGACGATGACGACGACGACGACGACGACAACAGCGACGACGACGAGCCAAGCAAGAAGAAGGCCATGGTCCTGTACAATCCTGGTTGGGCTCCCTGGACGAGCGCTCAAGCCGGATCCAGTCAGGCGGGTGGCTCCATTCCCGTCGCCGCAGAAGATCCTCTTCTTCCTACCGGGGTCATCAACCCGGTCATGGCATTGAACGAGGGTTCTACCCTCTCCACCACCGAGGTGCCCCTCCCGCTCATCACTCATGGTGAGGGCGGCGTAGGTGCAGGCTCTGCTGCTGCTGCTGCCGAAGCCTCCTCTCCCCTCATTACATATGAGGAGGACGAGGTTGATGCTGATGCTGCTGTTACAGCTCCTGAGGACGCTGATGATCAGCGGAACTAAGGATAAGGGGATGGCTATCATGCCATTCTCTTAGCAGTAGTCTCGGTTTTCTTGTTTTTTCTTCTTCTCCTGTTTTATTCTTCTGTCAAGCAGGTCGGAGAGTAGAACCTAGATAGTTTTCTGCATGTCTTGCTTGTAATATCTTTTGGCTACCTCCCGGTAGGCCTTCTTGAGGTCGTCCCGGGATGCATCCTTGGAGACATCAAGAGCTGCCTTCAATCCAAGATTATAACTTTTGAATGATATTGCATCTGTGTTGTTGGCTTCTCTTTTCCTCTCGACAATGTTCCTTGCATGAGTCTTCGAGATAACTAAACTTTAACTTCTCCGATGTGCCTCGATGAAACGAGTCTTCGTAGCAACTAACAGATCACTTGGTCGAGAACTCTTCGGGAGTATTACTCAATACGTTTTTCACGCACCGAAGGCTCTTTCCGATCCGGATCGTTAATCGAACATTGTTAAGTATTCGGGGCAACTGATCCCAGAAAATATTCCAACTTCTTTCCTCATAACCATGTAGTTATCTTTCAAAAACCAGGAGCAAATCCAAAATGCATTATTTTTAATAACAGAAAAGAGCATCACCTCGGTATATTCCGCACGTAACCCAAGGAAGGGAAATCCCGCATTTATGGGGAGGCGAACCGTCACCCGTTTTACTTAAACCCTTCACGCCGTATTCTTTTTCCTCCATCCTTTAGTCTGCACTATTTTCCATTTCCTCAAACCCTAAACATTTCACATGGCCGCCGCATCCTCGTCCGCCACAATCTCCGGCAATCCCAACGAGAATCAATCCTCCCAGATCCTCCGACTCCCACGACTCCAACATTTCTCTCACATCAGAAAGTTTCTTCTGAGAGCGGCAAGTTCCTCCATCCTTCTGTTTGATTCTGTCAGTAAGGCGCCTGCAAGTTCGTAAATGCCACTGCCTGGCAGCAACGACCTCCTGGCTCAGCTTGTCAAACAACTCTAAGCTCTCCCCAACTGTCCCGGATGCGGAAGCAGAAACAGTTGGGGCCTGTTCGGCGCGCTGATGGAACGTTCGGGGCCGGAGGGTTGACAACAGGGACAGGTTCAGCAGAAGAAGATGGAGCACTACAGCATGATCACACATCATAAGATCGGATAAAAATATTTCAAACAGTAAGGAAATTTGGTAAGAATACTCATGAAGTATACCTCTTGGTACGGAAGCGTCTTCTCTTGGCAGCAGGGCTAGAAGCAGATGTCGCCTGGGAAGACAAGACTTGAGAGATTTTTGGAAAATCCTTTAAAGAGACTGCCGAAAACTATTTCGATGGGTACCTGATCGCCGGTACGAGGATTGGCGACGCGAGTCGGAGGCAGTTCAGGGACATCAGAAGCGACAATTGCTGGAGCTGCTGGAGTTGCAGGAGTTGCCGATCGGAAACGCTTGCGAGTCGTTGTCTTTGTCTTCGTCCCAGCTGGGGGCTTCGAAGACTCGACGGCAGGTGGAGGAGGACTAGTGGCTTCGACACCCACCGGAGCGTTACCGGACGTGGGATCGGTAGCAGGTCCAGGCCTCTCGGTATCTCCTGGTGCCTCAGACTGCTCGACAGCGGCAACAGCAGCCACCTTTCGCTCAAGAGAGCTGGTGGCGTCATCGGCAACGGCAGTATCCTTCTCCCGATCACCGTTGTCTTCTTCATCACTGTCCCCGATGACTATATCAACATCAGGTTGGACATCGTCGGGGCCAGGTTCGTAAAGGTTCTACAGAACACAAGGTCAGTATGGCAGAAAATATGTCTTCAAGAAAATCGAGGAGATTTACAATCGACATACCTCGGGAGGTGGATTTTCTGCACTATAAGGAAGAGGTACTGTCGAAGGCTTAACCTTCGGTCCAGTACCCATGATATCATACACCCTCTTGAAGACATCGTCTTCGGAGAGTTCGACAGCTGCAAAGGAGAGAAAAAGATGGCATGCTTATCAAACAGAAATCAGATATCAAGTATATACTGGTATGTTGATGAGTGATGGACATCTACCTCCAGCTGGTAACCAATTAGGTTCGCCAGGACTTGTATAATGCATAGCCAGTGGATCACGCTTCTGAAGAGGGAAGATGCGTCTTCGGATGAATTCTTCCACAACATGTTCTCCTCTCAGGCCCAACTTGATCAACTCGTTGACCCTGGCTATCGTCTTATTCAATCGAGGAACATAGGTCGGAAGACCCTTGTCCCATTTCTCATGGTTTGGCATTAAGCCTCCAGCTTGATCACGGTGTTCTTTTTCCCCATGTCCAAGATCAGATATTTGGTGTCGTATCCGCTCCAGGAAGACTTGTACTGATACGGGATGAACTCAGCTTTGTTCCTAAGTACGAAGCCTACTGAAAACACCATCATCTGACCCTTGTAGTACCGGGGCTGGTGATAATGGCACCACAGATTCAAGCAGGGCTACGCCCAACCAACACTCACACAAGATGGCAACATGCTAAGCATCATCAAGCATTGGGTTTGAGTTGAACAAGCTCAATATCGTAAAATCTACAGATCTGCTCAAGAAATTTGGAGGGCGGAAGATTGAAACCACACATGAGATGAGCTTCAAATACCGGGAGTTCTGTGGTGTTGCAATGATGGTACTCCTCTTCACCGGTGTTTTGTCGGGTCAAGAAAGCCGAGATCATCCCCCTTCTCTCCAGTTCATCCACAAACTCCAGGGAAAGAGAGGATTTCTTCCAGTACTTCTGGAGATTCAGGATTTCTCCCTTCTTCATCCCCTACCTGGCGCGCCTCTGTCGTCGCTCGAATAATCGAGGGAACGGCAAATATTTGGTTCGGGGAACAATGATCAATCGAGGTATCGATCTAGGGCACACAGAGAGTTTTTATACTGGTTCGGGCCTCCCGAAGGATAATAACCCTACGTCCAGTGTATGTCGTGTTGAATATGGTGGTGCGTATGCTGTATGTTTCGATCTCCTCTCATCGGAGGGTTACATGTATATTTATAGTCCTAGTTACCGCCTCTAGGAGTCCTTGCCTTGTTCTACAAGAATTCCGATCTGTAGTAACAGATTCGGAATCTATCTACAAGTTTCCTTTCGTGCGATACAAGTCTTCGGAAAATACCAACTAAGTCTTCGGGAATATCTGAAAATATGAGTTACGACAGAAACAAATGTGGTTGTCTTCGAAGAAAACATCGTCTCTGCAATATGGTAGCCACCTGATCCCCTACATATGAAACTGATATGGGTGATTAGAGAGAGAGAGAGTCAGGACAGCGCACTGTCAACTACCCGAACTCCAGACGACCACAAGCAAGATATGACGCGTCGAAGGCCCATGGAGGATGCGGAGGCGGCGTTCAAATGATGCTCAATGAGAACAAGCGAACTGCATCTGAACATAATAACCCAGAAAAAAGCTTCCAACAACCTCAGATGTTCTGAACCAACAGCGTAGAGTTCAGATACACAAACAAAACAAGGTCAGATGTTCTGAACCAACAGTGTAGAGTTCAGATACACAAACAAGTGGCAACAAACGGAATTTGAAGTAACATTCCCAGTCCGACCTGTAAACAGAGTTTGATGAAAGAGAAGCCGAACGAAGCATTTCAGCGTCGAGAACAACCTCCTCTATCCAGTTTTCCTCTTCCTCATCCTCACAGTAGCAGTCGTTCTCGTCGACGCCTTGCTGGCGCGCTGCCGGGCGAGCTCCTCGTCCTCAAGGATCATGGCGTCCAGTTTGGCCTTGATCCTGGGCCACTCCCTGTCGAACACGGCGTGCGCCTCCGCCCTCTGCTTCACCCACTCCTCGTCGACCTCGACATACCCCTTGGCGGCCAGCTCGGCGCGCACCCACTCCTGCTGCCCTCGGCATCCGCTCCTCCATCTCGTAGAACGCCTTGGCCAGGAAGTAGAGCCTCCGCTTGTCCTCGTCCGCCTCCTCCCCCGGCCGCGGCGTCAGGTCCGGGTTGCTCTGCTTCAGCGCCGCGAACCGCGCCGACGGCGCCATCGGCTTCTTGGACAGGATCCACTTGACGTGGCTCATTGGCATCTGGTGCTTTGCTGGAGGCTTCTCACCCGTCGCCGCCGCGTTGTCTGCTACCGCTTCGCCGCTTCGCCGGCGGCTGCGGTCGTCGGCTCCGTGCTTCTGGCACCGGCCATTGGTAGGCACCTGTTCTTTCGCGCCGGGTTCTTTGCGAATTGCGATGGCAACCGCTAGCTTGCTTACGGTGGTGGCACGGTGCCGAGGTCGTCTGGCTGGATTTCTTATTTTTAGACAATCTGGCTGGATGTTATTAAGACGGAGAGGGCGCCTCTACGCCTCCCTCCGGTCGGATCGAGTCGGAGTCGGAGTGGACGCAGCCTCATCGACATGGACCTGTTTCTCCCAGTTGGGCTAGGGTCAACGTGCACAATGCAGCAGGCTAAAACTTGAAAAGGAAAGGCCGAAGCCCGTGTGCTATACTGGGTTCTCGACCCGTCTCTCTGCCAGCCCATTCACAACTCAACCGGCCCAGCCCAACAAAGGGCTACCAAATTCCCGCTGTCTAGGGCTTTCCCCCGCCACCGCCGGCGACCGACAAGGCATTTCCTGAACATTCCCCCACCCTCCGCCTGTCCCATCCGTCGCCGGCGACCACCCCCACCCACCAGAAGCTGAAGCGGAGCACCACCGCGGCGACGCCACGATGAGGCCGATCCTGATGAAGGGCCACGAGCACCCGCTGACGTTCCTGCGGTACAACGCAGGAGAGGATGCCACCATTCGCATCTGGGACTCGGAGGTTCGTATGCTTTACGTGCCTGCACATTTTTGTTCTCACTGGCCACTAGAAATAGAATTTGCAGTGGTAGGAATGATGCAATTGGTTGCTGCTATGGATATCTGGTGTTCTAGTATTGTTATTGTAGTGATAATGTGATAATGCTATTTTTGTTTGCAGTTTTGACTGAATTGATCGTATGTTATGTTAGCTGGTCATGCATCGAGTGTACCCGTTAGAAACTTGACAATGTCTTATTTCACCTCTTACTGCCATCGGCTTAGTAGACAAAAGAAAACTATCAAGTAATATGGAAGTTCTATCATGTACAACTTGACACAGCCTTTGCTGATTTACTGGATGCAGTCTTACTTTAATGTTTGTATCCGTGATACCATGATTGTTTGTTTTATGTTTACCTTTTCCGCCTGCAAGGATGAAAGGGAAACACTAAATATGTTGTGTGGTTATATATGCTTGCAGGCGTTGCGCCCCATTTGTATGTTAAACATGCCAATTATTTCTTCATAATATAAACTTTTTTTTTCTTGTTAGTAATGCAGGATGTTTATTTGAATGATATGCAGACTGGAAGATTACTGAAAGAGTCTGATAAGGAATCTGGACATCAGAAGACAATTACATCACTGTCCTAAGTCCTCAGATTGGTCCCATTTTATATTTTTATTACAGGCTCATTGGATAAATCTGCTAAGGTGATAATTTGTTAAGAGGCTATCGTAAACATGTTTGAATTTGTACTACTTTTCTAGATTTTCTCTGACATTCAGTGTTACCTGCCTAGCTATGGGATACAAGAACGCTAACCCTAATCAAATGCTGTTAATGCTGTTGACCTCTCCCCCACTCATTTTACGGTAAGTTCCTATCCCCAGATTTTCTTATTATAAACATGTTTTCTCTTGAACGTGGGTTAAATTTCATCCTCTTGTTTGCATGACAAAAGAACAAAAATTCCTGATAAATTAACTATTTTCAAGTAAAGTCGACTCTGTATAGTGTATAAGGTCCTTGCCAGCTATAATAGGTTTCATAAGGGCATGCTCGTGTTCCATATGTTTTTTGACTGAATACTCAATGATTTATGCCATGTTAGATCATGGTAATGTACGCTGTTCTGAGTCACATTACGATGAGAGCTGATTTTGTATTGATCTGTTTACTTTTCATATTAGTTTCTTGTTGTGCACAAGAAGTTTCTCTGTGAATCTCTCTTTTTGAAATTTAGTTCTATTGTTCACTTGTCGGGCAATGTAATGAGTAAACCAATGTGCCAGTTTAGCCCACGACCTTGTTTGCTCAATGCTTGTCTTTGGACCTATTTGTTTATCTTTTTCATCTATGCATGACATTTTTGGTCTACTGAGTTCTGAATTCGTCATTTCCATCGTTTATACGGTTGAAGCTCCTTTCTTTGTTCAACATACGTGGGCATGTGGCTCAGTGATTGCAGCCGATTACATTGGCAGTATATGCTATGCTGACGGCTGACCTCTATTTGATGAAAAGATAGACTATAAGAGCTACTTTATGTCCACTGTTGCTTTACAAGTGAATCATTCTGTTTGCAAATTTTTTAATATATATTGTATGCTGATTATTATGATAGCTCAATGATTTCAACCAGTCACTCTGGTAATATACGCTATTCTGATTGCAGCTGTAGAAAAAAATATATTTATGAGAGCTAACTTTTGGCCGTGGTCATTGGAGACATTACTTTTCCTTCTGTTTCAAAGCCACTTTTCTAAGGAACTGGGTTCTCTTTGTCAATGATCACTCTTTTCCTTGTCAATGCAGAAGTTTCATTATGTAAATGTTGTTTTGTTTATGCTATTAGCTTTTCGAGTGGTGGTGAAGATGGATATGTGAGGCTGCACCATTTTCATTCTGACTACTTCAACATCAAGATTTAGATAAAAAAGAAGTTACAAGGTAACTCTTAGCTGGTAGCAAAGAATGTTGGATCTAGACTTGCCTGTCTTATGTGTTTGTCATGTCTCGACACTGTTGATGCACTGATGTAAATGTTATTACTTCAGTTCTAGCATTTGTTTCTATGATAGAAAGTAGAATTTATTTATGTTGCTCGGCTTTCTGCCCTCATGTTTGATAAACTTAGCTGGTCGATCATTTTTTTAGCTAATATTAATATTTCACTTGATTGACTCATTTGAATAATCAACGTGCTGGCTCATCAGCTGCATCTTTAAATGTGTTGAAAAATGATCCTAGTGCCATTCAAGAATATCTTTTCTCAGCTTCCGAATTCCTTACCCTGTGGAAAGAATTCCCGTTTCTTGCATTTAAATTTAGGCTGTATGGATCACGCTTTGATCTTGCAATACTTTTCGCACTGTTTTTGAGTGAAATAACCAGGAACAGATTTTCTTAAGAATTTGCCTGTCACCAATTGGCTGAGGAACAGATTTGTGAAGTAACCAGGAACGAGAGAGAGCTGCATTAAAACACACTACGTCCCAGCCATATATGTGGCCGACCAGTGAATTTTTTGCCGGTTATGTGAGGCACTAGTGTCTAGTAGAGCATTCTGTGAATATGCCGAATCAGCTGCGTTGTTCAGTGGGCGGGGTCCGCTCGTGGACTGCTTAAGGTCGTTGGATGCTGTACAGGGCAACCTGGTGCCGAAATCTGGACGGAGAAAGATGAAAAGAGGTATGGCTCCAGCTCTCCACCTCCACGACGAAAGAGACGAAACATACAATATTGATATCTTCGGTTGATCTGACCCTACAAAACTCATCAATTTCTATCCCGTTGTTAGTCCGCACTCCGAACATCATCTTTAAGCTGTTCTCGTCTGAGCGAGCATATCGTTTTCTGCGGATAGCAACCCGACGCAATTTGGGCTTCCATTAAGCCGAACACACAGCCGCCTCAGCCCGTAGCAGCTTGCGAATAAGGCGTTGCTGAATGTAGCAGAAGATTCGACATTTGGAGCACGGAAGGATGGGCCATTTTTGTTGAGTCGGGCTACACCACCGGCCAGGCCGACGATGTCGATGATGTGGGTCCACCGTGTAAGGGCTACTACGCCACCGGCTACGCCACTTCCCGTCTTTGGGTTGCTGCCGTGGGCTTCGGCCACCATGGTCCACGCGGTGGATCCTATATGGAGGGCGGGCTATGGTTAAGCTTTGATAGAACAGTGTTTGAGATTCGTGCAACGGCTCAGATTCGCGTAGGTGGAGAAGGGGAGCCATGTGTCGCTTTCTGATTGGGGCGGGTGGGAGGTGGGAGTAAAGAAACGAATTTCAAAACTTTAAACGCATTTTTCTCTCAACCGTAAGTCCATTTTCGAATCCGTTTGAACTACGTGTTTGTTACAATTAATTCTACAAATAAGTCTAATATGAATATTTTTTGAATTTTTTAAAATTCGAAATTTTTGTCAACATTTTTGAATGTACTATGTCAACATTTTTTTTGCACTATGTCAACATTTTGTTTGCACTATGCCAACATTTTTTCAAAAAATGTTAATTTCATTTTAAAAATGTTGAAATAGAACTACAAAAATGTTGATTCTTCTATTTTAAAATGTTGACAACTCGAACTTGAGCTGGGCTGTCTAGATTTAATGGGCTATTGGGCCGATCTATCAAATATAAACCGTAGAACACCCTGCATATAGGCAGTCCCGGTCCACGCGTGCACACTCATCCGCACGACGGGATCGTCCGACGAGCGTGCATTCTCAGTGCAAGTGACGTTTGCGTCCGGGCGAACACGACGGCGTCTGGAGTCGGACAATGCTAGCACACATCCGCTCTCATGCGGTGGTTCTCCCCGACCCCATTCTTCCTGATTAGAGTCCTCCCCTCTTGCTTCCGTTCGTTCACAACAATGCGTCTCTGCGAGATCTGTTTTGCTCTGTTCTGCTCTGCTCCGTCCACCGAAACTTGCCTCGCTTCGGCTTCCCAACTGAACCTGGCTGCAGCGAGGCGCTACGGGTCAGAGTCTGGCTTGCAGTGTGCCAGCGGTGTATCTGTGTGGAACTACAAATGAGTTGTAAAAGGGAACGCTTCAGCTTTGCAAAGGAAATCGATGAAAATCCCGAGTTACAGACAGAAATGGCAATTACAAACATCAATCGAAATGGAGTTGCATACAACAATGTGGAAAAGACACAAGCATAAAGAGAAATGGCAACATAAGACACGAACGTTTTCGAGATAAAAAAAAAATAGCGTCAGAACACGGCGATAACCAAACGGATACACCAGATACACAGATACGTGCAGCCGTTAGCAATCCTTCGTAGAAGTGGGGGAAGCGCGCTATATATCCTGGAACATGTAGCTTGCATCGCAATGCTGCAATTCCTGTTCTTGCCTTCACTTGAGCTGAAGCAGGCACTTACTTCCTTCTAAGATTTGATTAGGGGGTATCCCTGTTCCTCCTACAAATAGCAAATTTGTCAGAAAACTGGTTCTAAATAATACTGCTATAGTATACAAGAAAGCAGCAGATAGCGATTACCTTGTCTTGGGAGCTAGTCGTCGCTTTCCACCTCTTCAATTTCAGTGCTACTCTGAATCCTTTTTGTTGTGTTCTCTAGAGCCTCATCAATTTTTCGAACATCACATTTGTTTCCAGCTTCAGTTCCACTTCCACCTCGAGTTTCAGTTGCACCCTGGTCATCTTCTTCAGCTGCCTCAACATCGTAGTCTTGGACGCCATTGACAGAAAAGCTGATCTGATTGGGGTGCTCCCAAACTGCTGCTCTCATCACTCGCATAGTATCACTGATGTTGGGGCTGAGTTCCAATGGATGGTAGCACAAGGCTACCTCCATAAGGCTTTGGAGGTTGCCGAAACCTAAAGGACCACCAGTCTCTCTCACTGGACACGGACATAATTTCAGCTGAAGATACGTGAGCTTCTGCATAGACTCTGTGCTGAAACTAAACCATGGCACTGGGCATTCGACGGAGAATCTCTGGAGCTCAGGGAACCCCCCACTTTCAATTAATATAGCCTTTTCGGTGATGAATCGTTCAGCAATCCATAGCCTCTTCAGGCGCTTAACTTCAATGTTGGAGTTCAAAGGAAATAGGCTCAGATGCAACAAACATGCCTTAAGATGCAGTGGCAGTTTGTTGTACCTCAGATTGAGCATCTGTTTCACCCATCAATGAGTGAACCTGATGGCAAGTTGAATTCCAGCATCTCCCTTTCATCCCTTGATGGCTCGTGCATAATGACAGCTAAGCTAACTAAAGCAAGAGGAAGGCCACCACATCCTCTGAGAATTTGGTCCCAATATCCTCCGAATACTCAGGACAAGCATGCCCGGTAGCAGAGACTTCCCTCCGAAACAATTCTTTTGAGTCAGCCTCACTAAGCAGGCCAATCCTGTAATGGTGGAATTCGGTACCACTAAGCAGGCTCACTGAGCGACGGCGGAATTCGCCTAGACCAGAAAATCTCCGTGCCACTGCAAGATTCCTTGTTGTGACGATCATCCCACTACCAGAGTTTTTTGTGGAAGACAACCCCTTATGATATCCCAATGCTTTAAACTCCATAAATCATCAAGCACGATGAGGTACCTTTTTGCAAAGTCAAAAGGAATGCCCAGATGAATGAACTATACCAAACTACCATTATGTGATGTTGATGTATATGAACAAAAGAATTCCAGAAATTTAGCAAGTAATTCAGTCGTGCCTCTCCTTGTTGAGTAGTTGTACGAGGCTCGCCCTGAGCTTGTTAGAGTCCTCGCTTTCCCGATGCCCGCTGCCAAGCTGCGTGAGCATGTTGTTGAGAATCCTAAGCTCGTCAAACTTCCGTCCAATGGAGACAAAAGCCCGGCGATGGAAGCCGCTCTGTTCTCCGAGCCGCTGGTACACTATCGCGGCAAGCGTTGTCTTTCCAGAGCCGGCCATCCCAACAATAAAGATGACATTATTGCGCCAATACATGTTTTCCTTTTTTTTTTTTTTTGCAAGGGTGCGCCAATACATGTTGCCAGTACCCGTGACCTTCTTGGCCACCTCATCAATCTGCACGGCGAGGCCGACGACGCTTTCGGTGTCGATGAAGGAGTGGTCGGTCGGGAGTAGTTGACAGCCGGAGGCACGATAGAAGCGTCCCGTGCGTCGATGATGGAGCATGGCCGACTGTCCTTCAGCGCGTTAAGATGAGCCACGAGGTCATGGAGCTTGTCCGCGATGTCGTGGCGGCCGCAAAACCACTCGACAAAAGCGAAGGAGGTGGGGTTGCCACCGCCGTCGCCGTAGCGGATGCGAAGGTCGAAGATGTCGAACCAGTTATCCACGGTGACGATGACTGCTCCGAGGACGACGACGAGTACTAGAGGTGTTGTGGAATCAATGTGAGAGATGAGGAGTAGATATGTCCGTTAATGCTTGGTTTAAGTTGGCATTAGTTCATTGTGACCCAGATGCTTGTTTCAAGTTATATGTGCTGTCGAATGCCGCCTCGTGTCTTATACTTTACTCATGCAGTGTCAAAAAAGCTGTTGTTTTAGACATTGACACGGTCTTCAAATATAGCTTTGACTAATACTTTTTGATACAAAAAGTTTATAAAATATAGATGAAATATACTTTTATGAAATTATATTTCAATACAAATCTACTTATGTCATTTTCATATTTCTAAACTTAACACATAAAAATTTATTTACAGTCAAAGTTTAAAATATTTGACTTAGGACAGCCTCAAAACCAGTGACGGACCTAAGACAACTCCTAAGGAGGGGCTCAGCACCCTTCTTCTTCCTTCAGCCCCCCGTCTTCATTTTCTCTTCTTCTCTCCCTCTCTCCCCTCTTCTTCTCCGTGGAGGTCCAGGAGGTAGGGGGGCTCCAGCCCGCCACCCCCCCCCCCCCCCCCCCCCCCCCCCGGGTAGATCCGCTCCTGCTCAAAACGACAGCTTTTTTGACACCGGAGGAAGTAAGTTGCAACGCTTGTGCAATTACATTAAGGATATCTGATGTTTGCTAACATCTCGCGACTCTTGCCTACAAGTGGTAGTCACTTGCTGCTTCCGATGGTTTAAAAATTGCCTCGGTTTGGATGGCTCAAGGACTGCAATTAATTTGGCGGAATGTTCGTATCAGCATGATTTGCAGCTTGTTTGTGCTTGTGAACTTTTATACTGTTGTTTCAGTGATTGATGTTGTCAGAAGCTTTCGCTTTGTAATTTTCAGATGCAGTTCACCTGAGAATTGAGGACTTGGAAGTGTTTACTGATTGAGGTTGTGCTTGTGAGCAACATTGGGAGATATATATCTGGAAACCAAGTTAATTAATTTTATTTTCTTATTGTTACACGCAAGCACTAGTGGTCTAGCAGTAGAATAGTACCCTGCGATGGTACAGATCTAAGTTTGATTCTTGGCTGGTGCAAATGGTTTTTCCCCCTTTCATCGCTGCGTATGGAGGTTTCCTAGTTCCAATGAACTGCGGTCGTCCCACTTCATAATTTACTGAATTTTGTATTCCATATACAACATTGTTTGTTTTGAAAGGGCAAAATAAGGATCATCATTAGCTAGAGGTATTTTTGGAAGTATTGGTTTGCTTCTTCCAGTAAATGGTGGTCGTCCCACTGATCTCTGTATGTCTCTGGGCAATCCTTCTTCTTCTGACTAACTTGGTCATACATCTGCTTCCTCCACTCTTCAACTTTGGCATGACCGGACTGCTCCGCTAGCCAATCGTCGTACTCAAACTGAATGAATGGATCACAATGCAGTGTCAGATCATCATCAAACTGAAATCAAGGACATTCCCTTGTCATACGGTGACGAGGATGAGTACCTGATTGTATTTCAAGCAGTGAGTGTGTCTCGAGGGCGTTCCCGCAGCTTCCATTTCCGAGTACAAGGCTCTCACATCGTCCATCATTTCCTCTGTCGACGGCAGCTGAATTCGTCCTGATAGGACGCCGGCAACCCAACTGCTTTGGAGCTGAACTAACGGAAACGGTATGACCTGGCGGATGCAAATAATGTCAGGAGATTCTGAGTCTTGCAAGGCAAAAACCCACAAGTTAATAATGAGAAAAGTTTTCTTTTTCTGTGCTGATGATCGAGTGGTGATCCAAGAAAAGGAACCTGCCTTAAACGGCAACCCGATGAAGGAGAGGTAAGGAGCTGCTTGAGGCGGGAAGACGTGCTTGTACAGAGGATGGACGCGGTTGTCATCGATGGTAATGGTACTGTCGTCGCCCAGGAACGGGAAGCTATACTTGTAGCTACATTGTTTCAGGAATAGTACGTATTACTGATTTTTGGAGCTTATTGATTGAGAGCAAGCAAACCAAGTAAAGTACTCTGGGAATTTAGGATGAGGGACATACCCGGTGCAGTGCATGATGATGTCCGCTTTGACGGAGGTGCCGTCTCGGAACACCACGCTGCCATCTTCTCGGCACGCTCCACCTGCATTTTCAACTTATATAAGCAGCTAGCATCGCGCGCAGCTTGTTACTAGCAGTCTAGCACTGATTAAGATGAGTACTTAAGATTAAGTACCATGGATCGGAGCCACAAGTTTTGGTAGCCAGGCAGCCCCCGGCAAGTATCAGCAGGCGCGGCTCTGTGGGCCATATGAACCTCCTTCGCGACGGCGGCGATGTCCCTGGAGATGTCGGCGCCGCTGTTGCTGGCCCCGACGATGACGACGACCTGATCGGCGAACGGGTCGGGCACGCGGTAGCTGTGGCTGTGCATCTGCTTCCCCGGCCAGGCATCCGCGCCAGGGATATTGGCGACGCGCGGCTCCGTGTAGTGCCCGTTGCACACCACCACGGCGTCGAACGCCTCCTCCTCCTCTTCTTCTTCCGACGAGGAGGAGTCGGAGGCGGTCCTCCTCCACCTGACGCTCCAGCTGCTTTGTTGCCTCCTCCTGACGGCGAGCACCTCGGCGCGGAACCTGATCAGGCCGCGGTGTTAGATTCTATTCATCATCTAGGCGCGAGATCAAGTACGGGTCAACATCTAGGCGCAAGATCAAGTACGGGTCAAACGATCTTTTCTAGCAACTGCATGAATCGAGGTTTAGATCTAGGGATATACCTTCGTGGGCGACCGGAGCGGGAGACGCCATCGCGACGACGGGTGGCGGCGGAGTCGTCGGAGCGGTGGCGGTGTGGACGACGGGATCGCGCACGTAGGCGAGTGCGCGAGGTAGTCGTAGGTTTCTTCTCCCTTCTGGCCGGTACCTGCACTGGCCAGGGACGGAGTACTTGAACGGTGTCGACGTGGTGGCGGCGGTGGAGCTTCCCGTCGGCCGAGCGCTAGATCCTGATCGGTCTAGGGTTTGTCGGTGGGGCTGGTGGTGGCGCGGTCAACCTTGTAATGCGTGCCCCGGCTCCCCACCTCTTTTTATAGCGCTGGCGACAGGGGCCCACCAACCACGAGTTGGTTGTGCGCCCCCGATCAGGGCGCGATTAAGGGGGCGTGATCTTTGGATCACGTTGAGATCAAACTAACAATCTCCCCCTTGATCTCTTTATCCTTTTCTTTCCTTTTCAATTTTCTCATTTCATCATAGATTAGTGCATAGAGCATGTCTCATCGTCACAGTCCATTGCCGATAGAATCAACAGCTACAATACACGCCTCCATTCAGAAACAGATCTTTTAAACTTTTGGGCCCTTTCAGTCCGGAGATCATAGGCTGTCCCTTAACCCCATGCCGGCTACGTGCTCCTTGAACACGTTGGGAGGTAAGCCTTTCGTTAGCGGATCCGCGAGCATTTTCTCTGTATTTATATGCTCAAGACTTATGTGTCGATCTTGGACTTTATCTTTCACAACATAATACTTTATGTCAATGTGTTTGGCAGCACCACTTGACTTATTGTTATGTGCATACATTACTGCAGGCTCATTGTCGCAGTACATCTTTAGCGGTCTAGAGATGTCGTCAACCACTCTCAAACCAGGCATAAATATTTTAAGCCAGTTCACCTGCCCCGTGGCCTCATAACATGCAACAAACTCGGCATACATTGTGGACGATGCAGTGACGGTTTGTTTGCAACTTTTCCATGATATAGCCCCTCCCGCAAGAGTGAACACATATCCAGATGTCGACTTTCTGTTATCCCCTGCAAAATCTGAGTCTGTATATCCTTCGATATGCAGGGATTCTGTTTTTCTATATGTTAACATGAGGCCTTTCGTTCCTTGCATATAGCGCAGAACTTTCTTTACCAATTTCCAATGTTCTAGTCCTGGATTACTCTGGAATCTGCCAAGTAGCCCGGTAACAAAAGCTAAATCAGGGCGAGTGCACACTTGTGCATACTGTAAGCTTCCGACAGCTGAAGCATATGGTACCGCTTTCATCTGATCAATCTCATATTGATTCTTGGGACACTGGAAGTCCCCATATCTGTCGCCCTTCACTATTGGTGCAGGTGAGGCACTACATCTGTGCATGTTGAATTTTTTCAGGACCTTTTCTATATATGTCTTTTGTGATAATCCCAATATCCCTTTTGATCTGTCTCGGTGAATCTCAATTCCTAAAACGAATTTTGCTTCACCAAGATCTTTCATTTCAAAGTGTGAGGACAAGAATCTTTTCGTTTCCAGTAGAAGAATGACATCACTACTCGCAAGCAGAATGTCATCCACATACAGGATAAGGAAAATATACTTCCCATTCTTAAACTTTACATAAACACAATCGTCCTCCACATTCGATTCAAACCCAAAACGTTTTATCGTACTGTCAAACTTCAAGAACCACTGTCTTGACGCTTGCTTTAACCCATAAATCGCTTTCTTTAGGCGGCATCCCATCTTTTCTTTTCCTTCCACAACAAAGCCTTTCGGCTGTGCCATGTAAACATCTTCATCTAATTCTCCACTTAGGAACGCCGTCTTAACATCCATCTGATGTAACTCTAAATCATAATGAGCTACTAGAGCCATTATAATTCTGAAGGAATCTTTACATGAGACTGGAGAGAAGGTCTCATGATAGTCAATCCCCTCTCTTTGCGTGAATCCTTTTGCCACAAGTCGCGCTTTAAATTTGTCTATATTCCCTTGGGAGTCATATTTCGTCTTGTAGACCCATTTGCAGCCTACTGTCTTGGCTCCTTTAGGAATTGTCTCTAATTCCCAAACTCCGTTGGTACTCATCGATTTCATTTCATCTTCCATGGCTGCAAGCCACTTGGATGAATGTTCGCTTCTCATGGCTTCTTCAAATGAGGTAGGCGAGTGCACGAGGTAGTCGTAGGTTTCTTCTCCCTCCGGCCGGTACCTGCACTGGCCAGGAACGGAGTACTTGAACGGTGTCGACGTGGTGGCGGCGGTGGAGCTTCCCGTCGGCCGAGCGCTAGATCGTGATCGGTCTAGGGTTTGTCGGTAGGGCTGGTGGCGGCGCGGTGAACCTCCTGCGTGCCCTGCCCCCACCTCTCTTTTTATAGCGCTGGCGACAGGGCCCACCAACCATGAGTTGGTTGTGCGCCCCCGATCAGGGCGCGATTAAGGGGGCGTGATCTTTGGATCACGTTCTGGAGATCAAACTAACACACGGAGCTCGAAGCGGCGCGCGTAGGCCTGGACGTAGCGCAGCACCTCGCGGTGCGACGGGAACCTGCGCGCGTTGACGGAGTCGCCGGGGACGGCGGCGGCGGCGAAGGGGAAGTCCAGAACCCCATCACCTCGCGGGGCAGGTTCGTGCGGAGGGACGCGTACAGGCTCGAATGCCCTCCTTCTTTTTCTTCCGCCGCGTCGTCGTAGATCCACGTGCCGCCGACTTCGCCGGCCCGCTCGAAGACGACGGGGGCGTGGCCCTCGCCGCGCAGCTCGCGCGCGGCGGCCAGGCCGGCGGCGCCTGCGCCGATGACGGCGACGCGGAGCGACGTCATGGCGGTGCGATTGTTGTTTTGTTTGCAGAGCGGGGATCGAAGCCGGTGGAAGTGTGGGACAGAGGAGATGCGGACATGCGGCGGCTACTTGTTGCGACTTGCGATATTGTAATTGGCCATGCATCTTGATTCTTCAGGGAGGAGGGTGAATTGGAATCGCAGATTCGCAGCAGCTAGCTGGCTGCACATGCATGCCAGTTCTTTGATTTGGAAGCTTCGGCTTCCTCTCATCTGCTACAAGACGAAGCCGTGGGTCCCACACTCCATTCGCTTGGACCTCTTGTCTCAAATCCGCCACATACATGTATCCCAGTCCACTCACTAAACCAAGCAAACGCTTTCCCGGCCGCCTTCAATTGATGGGCCGTGTGCAGACAAATAAAACTCAATAGAATTTTTGAAGAATGGTATTTTTGAAAATGTTTATGACATTGGATCCTCTTGAAAACTATTATCAGAAATTGACCTTTAATATGGCGCCGCGTTATTTGGCGCCGTAGGCAGTAGCCATCTCCTCACGGCGCCAGATGAATTGGCGCCGTTCTGTCACATCAGATGGGAAAGCGCGCTTTCATGCCTCTTCAGTACCGCACCAAATGAGGATAACATGTCGAAATACTTATAATAACTTTTTTTCTAATTTACATAAGGATAATACTAAAGATTGTTCCATATTTTCTTGGAACCGTGGATTTTCCCATACTAAAAGATGACTGAAAGAAAGAAAACAAGCCCAAGAAGTCACGTGATTCCAGAACAATCACCTAGTTACCTTTATAAATTTCTAAATCACATAAGGATAATACTAAAGATTTTCCCCTATTTTCTTGAAACCGTGGATTTTCCCATACTAAAAGATGACTGAAAGGAAGAAACAAGCCGATTAGTACGTAGTAGCCCAAGAAGTCACTGTGGATTCCACAACAACCTCCTCTATCGAGTCTTGCTCTTCCTCCTGACAGCATCAGTCCTTCTCGTCGACGCCTTGCTCGCACGCTGCCGGGCGAACTCCTCGTCCTCGAGGATCATGGCGTCCAGTTTGGCCTGGATCTTGGGCCACTCCCTGTCAAACACCGCGTGCGCCTCCGCCCTCTGCTTCACCCACTCCTCGTCGACTTCGACGTACCCCTTGGCGGCCAGCTCGGCGCGCACCCACTCCTGCTGCCTGGGCGTCCGCTCCTCCATCTCGTAGAACGCCTTGGCCAGGAAGTAGAGCCTCCTCTTGTCCTCGTCCGCCTCCTCCCCTGGCCGCGGCTTCAGGTCCGGGTTGCTTCGCTTCAGCGCCGCGAAGCGCGCCGGCGGCGCCATCGGCTTCTTGGACAGGATCCACTTGACGTGGCTCGTCGGCATTCGGTGCTTTGCTAGAGGCTTCTCGCCCGTCGCCGCCGCGTTGTCTGCTGCCGGTTCGGCGGCGGCGGTCGTCCGCTCCGTGCTTCTGGCACCGGCCATCGGTAGGCAACTGTTCCTTCGCCGGGTTCTTTGAGATGCGATGCAACGCGCTGGATTGCTTGATTTCGGTGGCGGCACGGCGCCGAGGTCGTCTGGATGTTATGAAGACGGAGAGGCCGCCTCTGCTGCTCCCTCCGGTCGGATCGAGTCGGAGTCGGAGTGGACGCAGGCCTCATCGACATGGACCTGTTTCCACGGTGCAACAGGCCAACCCAGTAACAACTCAACTGGCCCAGCCCAACAAAGCGCTAGCAAATTCCCCTTGTCTAGGGCCTTCCGCCGCCGCCGCCGCCGACAACGGCGACCGCCCGCCTCAGTATCTACGTACCGCGGCCACAACGGCGCCGTCTGGTTCTGCAACGTGTCCCGCGACTCGGCGTGCCTCATGACCGGCTCCGCCGACCAGACCGCCAAGCTCTGGGAGGTGGGCACGGGCCGGGAGCGCTTCTGCTTCCATTTCGACGCGCCGGCGCAGTCCGTCAAGTTCACCGTCGTGGACGCGCTCGCCGTCGTCACCCACCGACAACTTCATGGACCACGCTTGCACCGTCCAGGTCAAGCGCATCGCCGAGGACCTCGAGGACCGTGAGTTGAGCGTTGCAACTCTCATTTCATTCAGCTATAACTAGGGGCCGGAGAGTACTTGTTGCTGCAGTGACGGAGGAGTCGGCGCTCGTCATCACAGGAATCAAGGGGAGGATCAACAGGGCAGTCTAGGGGCCGCTGAACAGGACCATCATCACCGCCGGCGAGGACGCCACCATTTGCATCTGGGACTCGGAGGTAAGCACGCTGTTACATGCCTGCACACAGTTCTACTCACTGTCCACTAGAAACAAGCAAGATACATCGTGCAAGGAATGTGGCAATTGGTGGTTGTTATGAATATCAGGTGGTTTTCTAGTATTTTTAGTATTGATGTAGCGGTAACTTTTTGTTTGCCGTCTCGACTGACTAATAGTTGTCAAATGGTTCTTATGTTACATTAGTTGGTCATGCATTGAGTGTGACCATTAGAAAACTTACTATACCAAATTTCACGTGTTACTGCCATCAGCTTAGTATACTAAGGAACTATCAAATACTCACTCTATTTTTATGTTGTTGAAGTTGGTGGCCTTTATCTGCCTTCAATAAAGGTTGGGGCAGTTGTCAAAAGGCCCCTTTTTAAGAAAAACCAACTTCAACAATACAAAAACAGAGGGAGTAATGTGGTAGTCATATCTGCACATCTGACACAACCTTCGCTGATTACTGATGCAGTCTTTACTCTAGTAATCTGTATCCGGTGAGACCATGATAATTTATGTTATGTGTACCGTTTCTGCAAAGATGAAGGGGAAACTAAATCTGTTGTGTTGTTATATATGAATACGGGTCTTTAACCCTATTTTTGTATTAAACATGCCAATTATTATTCATAATAATAAACTGATTTTTCATGTCAGTAACCGCAGGATATTATTTGATTGACGTGCAGACTGGAAAACTAATGCAAGAGTAATATAGATAATCTGAACATCAGAAGGCGATTACATGATTGACTAAATCCTCAGATTGGTCTCATTTTATTACAGGCTCATTGGTTAAATCTACTAAGGTGATAATTTGTTAAAGTGGCTACCATGATCATGTCTGAATTTGTACTGCCTTTATTGATTTTGTCTGACATTCAGTGTTACCTGCCTAGCTATGGATACAAGAATGCTAACCCTTATCAAGACATATGTTACGGAGAAGCCAGTTAATGCTGTTGACATATCTCCTACTCATGATACGGTAAGTTCCTACCTACATATTTTCTTAATTTATGCATGTTTTCTCTTCAACATGTGCTAAATTACGTACTCTTGTGTGCATGATGAAAGAACAAAATTCTCGATAATTAACTTTCTTTTCATATCATGGTGTATTTTTGGATGAGCTTTACACTTTTAAATATTTATTGAAATTTTTTCCCATCAATGTGTGGGTGTCTTTTAATTCATGCTAAATGCACAAAATACCTATGTTCAATCATTGAGTGGAAATTATATATGGCATTGTACTTTGCAATGAGCTTTCTGATGAATATGTGTTTCTTAATGTTGTATGAGAGTTTAGACTGTCTGCTCTGGTTCTATGCTAAACCTTGCTTATATTGCTTGTATAAATACATTTTACTGATGGATTTGATGTAGTTGAATGCTATACTGTTGGAAGTGCAAACTTAGCATTGTCCCTATTTAATGCATATTTTTTGGGGAAAATTCTATACGTACGATTTGATTAGTAGACTGGCATCCGACTGCAATAGATCAATGGATGTCTGAAATTTAAGCGCCAAAATTTTGATTGCTAAACATTCTGATGAGCCAGTCGCACATGAGTCGGACGCATTGGGTCGGACTTGTAGCATCATTCTTTTTTTTTTTTTTTTGGTTTCCAGGAATCAAGATTACAGTCTGATTTTGTATGTTGTATTTAGTCTCGCGAGCTATAACAGCTTTTCCTGGCATTTACATTACCGTATTAGATTTTTTTTTTCACCCATATGTTATCCATTGTGACTAGGGCCTAATGTTTGTGAGGATGGTGCCATAATAGATGCTGATGCTTTTGCATCTTTTGTATTCCATTTTTTATTTACATAAAGGCTTTTGTTTCTGTTCTTTGGTGGTTCTAGGGAGGTGGTCAGGATGCTATGAATGTGACTATGACTGATCGCCGTGCTGGTAAATTTGAGGCTAAATTCTATCACAAGGTAAGTTCTTTTCCAGTTGAAATTTGAGACTTATTTTTTACTTCTTTCTGCTAACTTTTCTAATATATCTGAGCTGTTCCAAACAACACAATTATCCTTCTTTTAGATTTTGCAAGAGGAAATCGGTGGTTTAAAGGACATTTTGGACCAATTAATGCGTTGGCACTTAATGCTGATGGGCGGAGGTGACAATTTTTATTCTAAACCTTGATGAGAACATATTTTGTATTGATATGTTTACTTTTCCTATTGGCTTCTTGTTAGGCACATTAAAATTCTCAGTGAATTCTCTTTTTGAAATTTTGTTCTACTTCGAGTTTACTTGTTGGGCTGTGACGACAATACAAATTTGCTAGTTTAGCCCACTATTTCTTTAGTGTGGACCTGTGTATAGATTTTTTATCATTTCTTCTATCTATGACATTCGGTCTCTACTGAATTCTCGTCATTTCTATCTTTTATATGGTTGAGCTCTCCCCTTCGATCAAGATATACGGGCATGCAGCCAAGTACATTGGCCATATACGCTACGCTGACCTCGGCTTGATGAAAAGTTATTCTAAGAGTTACATATTGCCTAATATTTATATCCATTGTAGCTTTACCAGTGAACCATTCTGGTTAAATAGCTCAATGATTTTAACCAGTCACTCTGGTTATATACTCTATTCTGGTTGGCTGTTGAAAACAATATTTATGAGGGCTACCTTTTGGCCCTATTCGTTGTAGACATTTGTTTCAGTTCGATGTCACTTTCGTAATGAACAGGGTTTCTCTTTTTCAATGTTCACTCTTTTCCTTTTCATTGCATATATTTATTTTTTACAATTTTGTTTTGTTTATGCTATTAGCTTTTCAAGTGGTGGTGAAGATGGATACGTGAGGCTGGACCATTTCGATTCTGACTACTTCAACATCAAGATTTAGATAAACGGACGGTGCAAACTAATCCAAGGTAATACTCAGCTGGCAGCAAAGAATGGAGGATTTGGAGTTGGTTTGTTTTGTTTTATTATCAGTTCTTGACACTGTTGATCCACTGATGTGAAGTCTTATTACTTCTGTTTCTATAATAGCGAGTATATTTTTTTAATCTTGTTTGGCACTCTGCCCTCATATTTGATAAACTTAGCTGGTGGCCTAAACTTTTTTTTGACTTGTATAAATTTTGGTATTTAATCGACATTCATTTGAAAATTGTATGTGGTGACTCATCAGCTGCACCTTTTCAAGTCTCTTGACAAATAATCCTAATGAATCATATTTCTTTTTTTTTTTCACCTGCTGAGTTCCTTACCCCGAAACAACTCCTCTTACATTCAAATTTAGGCCGTATGAATCATGCTTGGATCTTGCAATACTTCATGCGCCTTTTTTTTTTAAGTTTCATGTGTGCTGATGTTCATCTTGCAACTTGTTTTCAGGTCCAATTTGTCTTAATCTTTCTCCTGCAATGTGTTCAGGTTGCAACTTGCAAGGGACCCAAGTTACCCAACCTTTCCGGTTCTGTTGTTGGAGCTGGTTGATCTAAAACTTTAGAATTGGGTAGGATCCTTTAGCTATTGATGATGTATTGCTTTATAGATGTGCTTCTTGGCACCAGAACAGCCTTTTGTAGGTGCTTGAGAAAGTTTTACACGTGGCAATTGAAAGAACCTTGAATTGCAATCACGAGTTTGTTTTTCTACCGTTCTTGTTCGACCTGGTATTCTATTTTTGATTCATTTGTCATCCTCCATTATTTGTCCAGTGATTTAGAATATCATTACATTCTTGCCTTTTTATACCTTCAATGTTAACCTTTCACGGGCAGCCTGCCCGAACTAACATGTTGGACTCAGGCCTTTATATAGAGACCGGAGCAATGTTCTGGATGGGTTGAGGCCGACAATAGTACCGAAAATTTGAAAACCACCAACGTTGCAAAAATTGGAGCTTCCATTTATTTGAAACAAGAGGGGCATCACACCTAAATTCTTACCTGATTTTATGCCAATGCAAAATCTAAGCAGCGAAGGATAACACTATGCTATGCCATGCCCATGCGCATGCGTGGTACATAAGCAAATAAGTGAATAACAAATAACCTGAAACCTTGCATTACATTATAAGTCTCTTACATTATTCGGAAATCCACAACACAACCATAATATTCGAGTCTTGGGTTGCTGTGTGGAACCTATGGATTCGACAGAAAATATCCAATGGAAATGGGAGTGTGCCTGATTACCATATAGGCGATTATTACAAGGCGCAAATAACGACTCGACTGAATCTGTAAATAACAACGTAAATGGCATGACCATACAAACCAATACACGACGTCATGACAGTTGTAGAAAATTAACGTAATTATGGGATAATGACCAAACGAATGCAGAAACTGAAACTGGCATAAGAATACAAGCAGCCAACCGTGGCAGGGGAGGCGGCATACATCCTGTTGTCGTCGGAGCCTGAGCTGAAGCAGTGCCTGGCAACCGATGACGCCGAGACCATACTTGCACTACAAGATTACTACTAATTGCCGACAGTGTATAGCAAAGTGGCCGACAGTGGATGAAGTTTAGTGTATTTGTTTTGAGTGGCTGACAGTTTTGTAGTACAAAATTTTATATTTCCCAACAGTTTTAGCAAATTCCCTACAAACTCATTCCCCACAAACTCATTCCCTACAGTTTTCAAATCTATTTAGTAAATACACTAAAAACTGTCACCCACTTGTAAAAAAACTGTAGGGAATTGATGGAAACCTTGTAGTGTTGCGTCCTGCGAAAAGCACGAAGTTCGTCAGAAACTAGTGTTAATTATATAGTCGGGTTTAGAAGCAACGTATATAAACTAAATTACCTCATGAGCTTAGGCGTCTCTTCAGACCTCTTCAATTTCACTGGTAATCTGAATCTGAGTTGCTGCGTTCACTAGTTCCTCATCAATTGACTGAACATCGTCCATGGTTTCAGCGCCCGTTCCACTCTGAGCTCCAGTCCGATTCTCCGCCTCCACATCATAATCTTGTATTCCATTGATGAAGAGGTCGATCTGTTTTTTCCCCTTTTTGAGAATGATCTGGTTGATGTCCACAACTTTCTCTCTCACTGCCTCCACGGTGTGCCTGACACTGGGGCTGCTGGCATACATTACGTTGTAGCACAAGGCTACCTCCGTAAGACTTTGGAGGTTGCCGATATCCGATGGAACATCAGGCCGCATCGCCGGGATCGCACGGAATTTCAGTTGAAGATATGTGAGCTTCCGCATAGCTCCCGTGCGGAAAATGAGCCATGGCATTGGGCAATCGACGGAGAATCTCTCAAGCTCTGGGAACTTCTCACTTTCAATCACTACTTCTTCTGCGGGAATGAAGTCCAAGCCTAGTATTAGGCACTGCAATTTTGGCAATCCACCAAGTATCTTCAGATCCTCCGTCTCTTGTTTGCAGACGGTGATTTCCACGAAAGATAGTTTGTTGCGGTATCTCATCCATTTGGGAACATTTGCAAATCTTCCTGCTGTCACCTTGAACTTCTTAAGGTCCATAGGCGGATGAGATATGGAGCCCAGGAATTCCATGGAGCAGCCGAGTCCACAGTGAATGGTCAGAGACTTGAGTCGCCGCCAGCTTTTGATGGATGATATCAATGCGTCACTGTAGGCTCTGTCAGTGCACTGGTGAAAGGACCAAGTTATTGCAAGCTCCTCCAAATGTCTCAGATGACCAAGAGCAATAATTAAAGTTGATGGTTCTTCGCTCAAATCAACTGTGGCTAGTGTATGTAGATTCGAGAAATGTTGTACATCATCTGGTAACCTTGTTCCTGTTACAGTAGAATTAATCATTCCTTCATCACCAAGGAGCAAAGCAGACAGTTTATGCTTTAGCCTCACAATTCCCTTTGGCAGTTTCCTTATCCGCGTGCCTCTTAGATCCAATTCCAACAAACATTCTAGCTCGTACACCTCAACCGGGAGCTCATTTATCTGTGTGTAACTTACGTCCAACACTTCCAGGCTGCATAGCTTCTTGATCTCATGCGGAAGCTTGCTGACTCGAGTATTCCTAATGCTCAAATAATGTAAAAAGAACATGTTGCTCATGCATACCTGCAGTAGGACCTCATCTGTCAAATTCTCCCAACCTTCTAGATCCAGCACGACCAAATTGACAAACTTGTCGATGGGAATTTGGCTAACTGCACCAGATACAGCCAACGAACGTGTCCAAGACAAATCCAATGCTTGGAGCACCGATGGTAGGTGGGGTTCTGGATGGTGGAGGGCAAGCCTTCGTGGTGATATCTTTTGTGCTGCTGCCAACTCGAGGGTCGCGCTGGTGAAAGCATAACCCATCTCTGCAGATTTAAGGACTGCGAATTGGTGATACCAATATTGACATGCCAATGGCCGGCCTCTGCTTCATCCGGATTCCCTTTTCTATTTGCAGCTACCCAGGTGATGACTTTGCTGTTGACTAGACTGGAGTACCTCTCTTCAAACTTCTTTGTCCCTTAGTAGCCAGACCTATTCAGAATGTCTTGGAAAGGTACAAAGCCCTCGTAACACCATTTCGAGATGAGACGATCCTTGTCAAACATATACCCATAAGGAAACATGCTCATGTACAAAAATTGTACCCACAAGTCACTAGGGCCCATGGGAGAGAGAGCGGACGGTGTGCTTTGTACAAACTGTTTCCATAGCAGCCTTTCCGTAACCACGTCTTTCACAGGCTCCATTTTGTGCACGAGCACATCAGAATGAGAGCAATCTGACCATGATATACTTTGATCCCGAGTTGTAATCAATACTCGGCTACCAAGATTATTATCAGGAAATGCTCCCTTGATTTTGTCCCAGCCTGATGCTTCCCACATATCATCGATGCAAATGAAGTACCTGCGGGGAGTATTGTCAAAAAAAATTAAGTGAATTCACTGGCTTACAGCTGTATCCTCAATGTATGCAATGATTAGTCACAAGCTCGTTCTAGAAGTAGTACCTCTTATCTTGCAGGCGTTCCGACACGCAGCGAACTAGCAGTTCCATTCTGTTGGCGTGTGATTCATCAACTGACGGTGCTGGCGCCGTTGCTGGGTCTGAAATTTTGGAGAGGATGTCTTGTAGAAGAAGTTCGTCGCTATAGGTGGTCTGCGGCGCCCGTGCCATAAGGTTGCACTGGAAGGAGCACGGTGTTCCGCTAGTTTGGCACTTGAGTCGGTTGTGGATCTCCATGGCAAGAGCCGTCTTGCCCACCCCAGCAGGTCCAACGATCCACATGACCCTGAGGCCTCTGTTCGTTTCCTCGTGAGAAACAAGCCACCTGAGAAGCTTCTTCATTGGGCGGTCGATGGCAACTAGAGGAATTCCAACCGCCTCGGACTCTTGGGGTGGCAGCCCAGCATGGTTGGAGATAGCCGCAAGAGTTACATGACTGTAAATCAAGCATCGAGACGCGTGAAAGTACACGCGTGCCATGGACCATAACGAACTTGTTGAATCCCGGCGGCAGAAGCACCGCATTGCCGCTCTTCGAAGCAGCGTGTGACGTGGAGGTGTAGTTGAGTCAATGATGCGGCCGGAGCTATCAATCAAAGCAGACAAGTCGAAATCAACCTCAAGGTCAAAGCCAAGTTCATATAGCAACCGGGATAATGGCTGCGGGCTCCCTTTGAATGACGCAACAACACTACTCAGCTCCATCTGCATGAAGGCCAAGCAACGCTGTTTCAAGTAGCCCATTGCTCCGCGCGGACCAGAAGCCTCCAGCCGCTGAGAGGCAATCTCGAGATAGTCCTCCAACAACTTCATTTTTTTCTGGACCTCCGCCCGCTCGGAAGCTGCGGGCGTGAAGGTCTTTCTCTCCTCTGCTATCACCTGCTGCTGCTCAGACGAAGCTGCAGGTGCGATATCGGTGTCCTCCTCTTCATCTGAAGGCTCCATGGCACGCACAACTTCGCGTACCTCCGGGTCGAACACCCTGCAAGTGTGCAGGCTGAATATGATTCAAGAGCAACGCAATAACCGATATTTCACATGTATGGATCTTGCTATTTAATTTTTTTCCCTGTAAATAAGATTGGTTAAATGCCCTGAGTGGAGTAGTACACAAGACATACCTTGTTGAAGCTACTTCCAGCGGTAGTGAGACTTCAGGTTGGCGGAGTTCGATCTGCAGACGGGGAAAACCATGCTATGAAGTGGCGGCACATCCTGCCATTCTTGAACGACGGGAGGGGCAAGCAGGGCCGCGTTGTGGGGTAGTCTGGAGTCTCTGGACTGCTAGCTTTCTCAGCGAACGCGGAGGAGGGAGAGTCTGAACGGAACCCAGTCCAGTACGCAGCTCTTCGACTTGCTTTTCCCTCTCTTCCGGCGAGCCAGATGTTTCACGGGACATTCAATTGCCACCGCCCCTTTACTTTAGAGCGTCACTAATCGCTAACTCTTAGCTGACTCTTATAATTGTTTATTTAAGAAAGAAGAGAGAGAAGGCTGCTAACTCTTCTTCAAGAGCTAGTCTCTAAGCAAAATGAGAGAATGAAACATGGGACCTACCCCTCATTTATTCTCTTTAAAAGATAACTGCTACCTCTTAGCTAACTCCACCATTAGGGATGCTCTTAGCATTCATGGTGAGCCACATGTTGCTGATATATTCAACTGCCAGCACCAACAAGCAGATGAACCGCAACACAGTTGAAAGTCGCTAAGAAGATTACACACCCTTCAGCATCAAAATTTTAATTGTTTTGGATACTGACAGATCTTGAAAACATAACTTTAGCTAATATTTTTGTTATAAATATTTATAAATAATATTTAAAATGTACTTTTATAAAATCATATTTTAATATGAATCTACTCATATTATTTTTATATTTTTAAATTTAACACATAAAAATTTTAAAAAAAAACTGACTTAAAAAAATAGAAAATTGGAGGGAGTACGTCAGTATACCAAGTGATACACCATCCGAGAAATGAATGATGCCTTCCCCAATGCCAAGCTGATTCCTTGCGGCAGCAGGATATTTGTTCCTTGCGTGATCCAGCTACTTACTATATGAGCTTTGGGTTCACCGGAACCATACAGCTTGGAGAAGTGTAAAGGTAGAAAAGGCCTAGAGTAATGGCACTGCTCTTGAGGCACGCATGAAAACTAATAAGAGCTAAAGGCGGGAGAGGTGTGTGTTTGTGAGGGTATCTACCCTCATCCATTAATATAATGGCACACTGCTTTCCTGCGTGTTTCATAAGGAAAGTGTTAATTTCCAATACCGCACATATTTGGTCGCTTGTTTCAGAAACCACAACCAATTCCTGCTATTCATTTGAAATTGGTTTTAAATGTTAAGGGGACCAAAGGTCTTGTAAAATTAACCCTGTCCGATTCATTGAAACAAGGAATTCCTGTGATATGCTTTGTTTTTGTATTTTTTAAATAAAGAGAAGTTCTCTTTCATCAAGCAAATGAAAGTGTCCCGACCTCTACATCGTGTTATGTATTTGGTCAGTTCATTAGACTCTGTCTACAACATAAGACACGCACCAAGCGCCAAATAAATGGCGACAAGCAAATAAGCCTATATAAGGCAGAAAATATAACAAAAGTTCATCAATTGCATAACCTATTGCTAAACTTCCACCCATGTTGGCGAAGATCTCCATCGTTACGGTCTTCAAGAGGCGGCATGCATGCTTTGTTTTGTATATATACCAACACCCTTACTTTTACATATTTGCTTTGAGGCGATATCTATCCGTTCTTTTTCTTTAATTAACATAAAGAAATGCCATGATGCTTTCCGTACCCTGTTAGGAAAAAGCATATCCCCTCTTGTGGTAGTAATGATGAGTATTCTCACAATCTATTCTTTTCAAAGTCATAGGTGGGGGTAGCCTAATATATAGTTACTTTCGGCAAGACCTAAATGCTTTGCATTGCCAGTGTCCATATCTATCTATCACACGAGAAAGGAACACATACTTTCAAAGGGAGCCTTCAAAGGAAATCGGCAGCTCTATGCAACATCTATTGGCAGATGTTCCATTCTCAAATAAATCTCAATGGAAGTATATGAGGCACTCTTTACTAAGCATGATCCAGTTGAACGGGACACAACAAATGGCACTGCACAATATATCTAAATCAATTGAATTGTTACGTAAATTTAGAAGTCCCTGTGGAAGCATGCATACATACGACTCTTGTCTTTTTGGGACAATACACTGCACAATATATTACTTTGTCTTTGATTTAGGGTGTGTTTGGCACGGCTTATGCTTATACACAAAATAGCTTTTGCTTTGACTTATTTTGACAAAATAGCTTATCAGCTTATTTTAGCTTATTTGGCTTATTCAGTCATGTTGTTTGGCAAAACATCTTAAAAACAGCTTATCCAGAGAGTAAGCTGTAAAAAGCTACATTTTCTGGCTTATGCAAAACGGCTTATTCTAGTTCAAATTGCAAAACGGCTTATTTTTCAAATAAGCCATAAGCTGTTTCCTCAGGAAGATGTTTGGCAGGGCTTTTGCCTTTTTCATCATAAGCAACTAATAAGCCACACAAAAGCCCTTCCCAAACACACCTTAGTCTTCGTTTAGGGGCTTCAACTCATGTCTCAAGTGCTATATTTCACAAGTCTGTATTCATCCACTCCACTAATTATGAAGCTACTAATCCAACCGCCTTGATAGTCTGACACTCCTAAAGAGAGAGAAAAGCCTGTTATCAATATAATCCATCGTTAGATAGACATTTAGATCTAGACTTGTACTGATCTCCTTGTTCTAAGGAAGTCATGATTTGGTGTAGGGTGTGAAACAGACAAAGTGAATTGATTAGGGATGTAAAATAGACTTTTTTCTAAATAGATTAAGTAATTTCTGCATCGCAATTGATTGGTCACAAGATTACATTGTATATCATTTATCATCAAAATCCATAAAATAGGCATGAGCTTGCACATGCAACACAAATGCGACCATATGAACATCAAATCTGAGAATGAAGAGGAGAAAGAAAAAGGAAAAGCTAATAAAGGAGACACGAAAGTCATTGCCGCATCATCGTCCTGCCGCCACCACTGGAGGCAATGGCAATGGCCGATCTGGGCATCCGGCTTCCGTGGTGAGGAGTTGTTCTGTGAGTTGTGGTCTCGCAGGTCGCATTGAAATCGCTAGGGAGACGATGGTTAATTGTTCGTAAGGGAAAATATGATGGGTAAAATGATCAGTTATAGCCTATGGTTATTGCTAGAGTTAGGTGTTTGGCATCTTTGTAGCTTTGATTAGGATAAATTCAAGCAGGGGTAGACATGGCAACAGGAATGATTAAAGGTGCATTGGAGTTTGGATGGACATGCATTTCGTGTGCTAGGGGCAAAGACTAAATGGACATTTTAGAGCGGAGGGTCCCAACCAAAAGAGCATATATAGTTGCATATGAAAATGCAAAGTGTCATCCGATCAAGGAAGGTGGTCGGTCGTTGCTGACTGGATACCAAAACCCTCCCGCACGCCATCCGATCGATAAAATTCCCATTGCTTCAGATGCATATGCATCCCGCAGTGCATAACTTTTCTATATTTTAGTAGCTAGTAGCTACGTAGTACGTCTTGCTTTACGTAATGTAGTAGGTGCATTAATGAAGGTAATGAATACACTAGTGCAGCATGCCGTCTTCCCTTGCTCATCAAGAGCTTAACGCTCTGCAAAATTGGCCTCCATTGGTAGTTTCTCCTCCATTAAGAAAAACCAAAAACCTTGACACACCAACACATAACCGCACTAGTTTCCTCTCATCTTGACGGGAGACTGCGCTGGAGTGAGGCGAGACCATGGACCTCATCGTCGGCGCCTCAAACGATGCCGTCAAATCTCTGGTGAACAAGCTCGGGAGCCTCCTGGCCCAAGAGTATGCCCTGATCGGCGGCGTCAGCGATGACATCCAGTACATCAACGACGAGCTGGCCAGCATGCAGGCCTTCCTCAACAGGCTCAAGCGAGAGCCTGGATCAGGCGGCCGCAACGAGCAGCGGCAGGATTGGATGAAGCAGGTCCGGGAGGTGGCCTACGACATCGAGGACTGCATCGACAACGTTGGTCACCGCCTCCGTGGCGAGCCCCGCGGGAGTGGCTGGCTGGTCTCCCTCAAGAGGGCGTGGTACCTACTAGCCACGCTGTATGCACACGCCACTGCATCGCCACCGAGATTGGCAACCTCAAGGCCCGGGCGCAGCACGTCAGCGAGCGGCGCACCCGGTATGGGGTGGAGAACCCTGCAGAAGTAGACGATGGCTCAGACGCAGCGAATGCTTTGAGAGACCGACCTGCGCCTCCTCCCCAGCTCATCGGCACCATGGA
This sequence comes from Eragrostis nindensis, assembly GCA_012490785.1. Lineage (NCBI taxonomy): Eukaryota > Viridiplantae > Streptophyta > Magnoliopsida > Poales > Poaceae > Eragrostis > Eragrostis nindensis. The sequence continues at coordinate 3,989 of JAAXCT010001201.1, read as the reverse complement.
ACCTGTGGGCATCGAGGACGCCGTGAAGGAACTCGAGCCATGGTTCACGGTTGCCAGCTCCCAGCAGGACCCCCAGCATCAGACGAGGTTCGTTGCAATTGTTGGGTTTGGTGGCCTTGGCAAAACTACTCTTGCCATGGCTCTGTACCGAAAATTTGGAGATGAGTTCGACTGCAGAGCAACCGTACTTGCATCGCAGAAGTTCCATCTCCGGAGGGTTCTGCGAAGCCTTGTAACCAAGTTCCATAAGCAGCAGTCTGGTGCTTCCAAGAATGACCTCGATGGTATTGAGGAATGGGGAGAAGAAATGCTAAAAAGAAGCTCGCTGATGAACTAAAAGAGAAGAGGTACTGCATAGTTTTGAATCAGCTGATTCATGTTTGATCTTTGTTTAGAAACTCGGCTATAAATCCCTGCGCCTGCACGGGCTAGCAATCGTGGAATAACTATACAATATATAAGGGAAAACTATACTTATTTTTAATTGATACAAACCTTTCAGAATTAACCTTAAATAGATAAGCACATCCTGTCGTTGCAAACAACTATATATATCTGGACGTGTTCCCTAAGTGGTAGATATATAGGTAGTAATAATTGAAAGAACAGGGGGTTATGTCTTTTTTCATATTTCATCATTTCACATCACCAAATATGAATAATTCACATTTTCTCTTATACTTCTATGTCCCTTTATGCATGGATGCTCACGTCTCCTTGCCCATAACAGGATCTAAATCTAGTAATATCTGGGTTGTCTAACCCTTATTTCTGAACTTTTTTAAGTATCTTGTTTTATTGTATTTATTTACTACTACTATTGATGCCGATTTGATATCCCCTGATATTACTTAAATCCATCAAAGTAAGGTCCTTCCCTTTCATTTGATAATGAGCATGAACCTTCACATTTCACTGTCATGTAGAGACAAATAAATTGTAAACTATGATTTGCGACGAAGTTTTTAAAAACCATAAACAACAAAGATGTAGTCATATCCAGTATTAAAGCACAACTATGATAGGAAATTTTATTTTGTAGTTATCCTAGATTGATGAATCTACTTTGATGTTCTTTGGTTCGTTTGAATTTTTTTTTTTTTTGAAATCTCTAATTTTTTTTTGTTTACAGATAAATGGTAGCAAAGGGTAATGCTATATAGTTCATGTATGATTGTATATTTTTGTTTCTTTTTTTATGAACGTACCTGTCTGTCCGATCAAGATCAACACACTACACACCATCTTTTATTAAACTCTAGCCCATGTCACTTTACTGTCTTGCATCTGCCACCATGGCAGGGTGCATGAATTGCCATGGCACCTCGACATCGACTGAAGAAAAAAAAAAACTCACCTCAACAATATAACATGCAATTAAAATGTTTGTCCATGCAAATCTTGGCATGCTGGATTTTTATTGCTTTTTGTGGTAATTTGTAGGATTTTCTTAGGATTAATGTGAAGGCTCCAAATTAAAGGAGCTAGCCTCCAGTTAGTAAATATATGATATGATGCACATCTCTTTAACAACTTTCCTCAACAGTTTATTGCAAGTGGCAAAAGTTTCTAGTATTTGTCTAAGTATATAAATAATAAAATGTGTGTAACGAGTTTTAAAAAATTAAGTTGTTGGTAAAACTGTAAGGAAAGACACTGTATTGAACTAACTGTCCGCCATTAGAGAAAGAAAAGTGAATGAGGACTAGAAAACTGTAGCCAGCTCCTTGAAAACTTTAGGGAAGATGACTTGTCTTTTACTGATTGTAACTGTTATAATTACTCTAACCAGTGCTTGTAATAGGTACCTTATCTTAATAGATGACATATGGTCCGTATCAGCATGGGAAAATTTAAAGGATTCTCTGCCAGAAAATAAGAAAGGCGGTACTGTAGTGTTGACAACAAGGTTCAAGTGATCAAGTCTGTGTCTGAAGCCTGCCGCCGTCACAATGGCTATGTCTACGAGCACAAGCCACTTTCTGAAGGAAGTTCCAACAAATGTTCTATGATACAATATCAAGTGCTTCATGATCCGTGTATAATTACCAGACCCGTAACAAGCTGGTGATCATCATGAAGATTTGTGAGGTCTGCCCTTAGCAGTAGTTGTAGTAGCAGGTCTAATGGCTAGTAAACTTAAGTCTGAGCCCAACTCAGAGTTGGATGCCTGTTGGAAAAGCTAAACCAAGAATTAAGTGCAGTTCTGGGAAATAATCTCACCACAGAGGGAGTGACACAAATACTAAACTACTGCTACAAGAATTTGCCACCTGACTTGAAGACCTGCTTATTCTACATGAGTATGTTTCCCAAGGGTAGCTTGATTAGCAGAAAGCGCCTGATCAGAAGATGGATAAATGAAGGACTAATCACCGAAAACATGGGAGGACTGTCGAGGAAATCGCTGAGGACTGCTTCAATGAACTCATCAGCAGGAACCTAATCCGGGTGGTCAACAACAGCAGCAATGGAAAGGTGAAGAGCTGCCTGGTCACGACATGGTTCTCGAGTACATCGTTGCCAAGTCAAGTGACGAGAATTTTATCACCGTGGTTGGTGGCCACTGGCAGACACCATTTCCAAGCTACAAGGTGCGCCGGCTGTCCATCCACAGAAGTGACCAACAGAGAAAAAGAAATGGTAGAGAGGATGAAATTGTCACATGTGCGATCCTTGACAGCGTTGGAGAGTTTCAGGGCTCTTCACTCTACGATGCACAAGCTTCAAATACTGCAGGTCCTGGATCTTGAAGGTTGCAAGGACTTATCCTTGAATCAGCTCAAGAAAATATGCAATTTGCACCAGTTGAAGTACCTTAGTCTGCGCCAGACGGGCATCGAGGAAGTTCCCAGCAACATAGGCAGACTGGAATATCTGGAGGTATTTGACATAAGGGACACCAACGTCAGAAAGCTACCTGCATCAGTCGAAAGGCTTCAGCGAATGACCCATCTACTCACTGGTAATAAGAGAAAGCGAAGAGCTCTGAAATTGACAGAAGGAATCACAAAGATTACAGCTCTGCAGACTCTGTCCGGAGTGAGATCCATGGAAGCTCTGGTGGTGCAGCCAAGAGAAGACCCACCGTCGGGAAAACTACCAGTGCACAGGCGGCAATACGAACTTGGCTAAAGAACAACGCTCATTTGCACACTTGGAGAACCTCACCAATCTGAAGAAGCTCACCATTTACAGACTCGTATGCTTCAACGATAGTGACAACGAGTTGCTGCTGTCTGCAATTGAGCATCTGAGCAGTTGCTCCCTTAAGTTCTTTTCCATCGACGATAATTTCTGTGGCTTCCTTGACAGCTCACTCAATGCTTCAGAAGCACCGCCAGAGCACCTGCAGACCCTTGGGTTGTGCGGTAAATTGTCGCAGGTGCCCAAGTGGATCGACCGTCTTCACAACCTTGAGAAGCTAACCCTTTCCTTAACCTCACTCACGACGAGCACTTGGTGGTCCTTGGTGAGCTGCCCGAGTTGTTCTCTGTCACTTTTACTCTGGACTCAGAACAAAACACAACAACTGCTCTCAAGATTCTGCAGAAAAATGTAATGGAGTCAGATGGAAACATCTTTGTGCAAGCTGGGATTCACAAAGCTTAAACTGCTACGCTTTGGCGCCGGTGCTGCCCCCTCTGAGTTTCCTGGAAGGGCATGCCGGAGCTCAGAGGCTTGATCTGAGATTCACAACAATGGAGGGTGTCTATGGCTTGGAAAATCTTAAAAGTCTTCGGCAGGTGGTCCTGACAATCAGCATTCGGGCGCCTGAAGATGCTAGAGCGAAGGCATCCCATATCAAAGTACTGGCAAGCATGGTTCCAAATGGGCCGACAGTTGTCGTTGACGAGTACAATGAGTCATCAGAAGAATAATGGATGTGTTTCGAAGCGGAGTGTGCATATCAGCATTGTGCATGACTCTTCTTCCGCGCATCACCCGTGAAGCTGCTCCGCTTTTGTGCAAGTTTTGTTCATGTGATG